>JAMKCH010013066.1:0-27371 GCA_023653785.1 Ophioderma brevispina
GGTGTTTTCTTCCAGGATATTCTCAGGTCGGGTGGCATGGAACTGAAAACTGAACATCATATAACATTGCGCCCAGATGAAAAGCCAGTCTGCTTATTGGCACCAAGGAGAATCCCCCATCCTTTGCTGGATAAGTGAAAGCGAAATCGGAGAGCAGAGATGCTCAAACAAAGGAGTCATTTCAACTGGTGACCTCACCAACGGATTGGTTTGTTAAGGAATAGTCTTGCGTTACCAAAGCCTACGTGGAGCAGTCAGAGTGTGCGTAGTTCTTATCACTTGAACAAAAGTGTTCAACGAGAGATTCATCAGATGTCTTCAGTGGATGTTGAAAGTCTCGCGAAGTTGGGAAAGAGCAAAGATCTTCAAAAAACTTGGACCGCGAACAGTGGATTGTGGCACACTACCTTGGACACAGAATCAAAGTTGATTACAACGCTTCAGAACACCCTTAGGGGCGTTTTGTTTCAACGTCTACCATTCGGATCAGCTCGCTCCAGAATATTCCAGCGTAACTGTCAACATCCTTGCAGGGGACTTATGGCAGTCCAGTGTGAAAGAAGAAAAAAAGCCACGGGCCATGTGGGCCCTTGCTCGCAAATATTTAGGGGCCTCCTCATTTTCGTGGGCTCCGAACAAAATAACCTCAATTTAATTTTCTATATGGTAACAGAAAAGGGATGTTGTGGAAGGATGGGTTCACTTGTTAATAAATAATAAAATATTACTTGGTTTTAGCAAGTTAGAGCAAAATAATAAACTGGCGAAAACATTGACCAAACCCGCATGGTGTTAGGAAATTGTGTAACTTCGTCACATCCCAATGGGTTGGTGCAAGGTACTTCCCTCGCATGTCACCACTGAAAAATTCCACCTTAATAGCCATTGATAGCATTTGCTGCTCCAACCTCCAGTTCAGCCCCAGGTAGGCCCCACTTCACCCCACCCTGCCGATCTAATACTTTTCGTTTTGGAATGGACTAGAATAGACATGATCGAGTAAAACCGGGGCCGGGGGCCCTAGCTCTGGCCAGCCAGAAGAAGGAAATTCACCCATGTAATCACGGCAATTTCAAATCTTGCAACGGGAAAAATAGTTTGGTATCATTAACATGTATTAAAGTTTGCAATATGTGCAGAATTCGGAAACAACCTTCGGCTTCGGGGAAAGGAAGAACAGACCATGAAAATCTATCTTGTTGCTCAATCAATGAAACAGCAATCTACTTTCATTCACACAGGCACACAAACTTTTAATAAGTTCTGGGATATTTAATTAGTTCAGTTTTACTTAATTTGAGCTTTAAAAATCATGGACAAAAGTAACATGTTCAGTCTATGTTGGCCCCGTGTTGGCATGATTGTTGGCCTGTTGTTTTCATCCCTATACCATATAAGTCCCTCTGGAGTTTGTGTACACGCCTATACGGTGACCTGTTAGAAAAAGACTGCCACTCCACAGAAGAGGCGTCTTTAATACCTTGGCTATTTAAGCCTCTTACACGAAAGAAGTTGCGATTCTGTTACCAATGGGTTTATTAGATAAATGCCTGACTATCCGCGTGTTCGATTGTGTCACAAACATAATCAACTTGCATTAGCTTTATAGTTTCAGATGCGAAATGTCATTTGATTTTCAGCAAAATCGCTTCGCTTTTTGCCCGTTTTTGTCGGGCGTATTAAATATTTTATTGGTGACAAAAGTTAGTTTGATCATCAGGTACAATTAATGCTAATTTTTGACAAGTAACATACATTTTCACGGGCCAAACGGGCCCCCATTGATTTTCAGGGGCTACAGGCCCGAGGGCCCGCCTTATTTTCAACACATGATGGAGGTCATTTGTCATTATGGATGATGGTTCTGATCCACGTTTAACTCAGAAGAGCATGACAGATGTGTAAGAGCAGTACTGAAATGCCTACTAGATGCTGGTCTCAACTCAACAATTAAGTGTGAATTCTCAAAGACTGCGATCCGGTTCCTCGGACATATTGTCAACGCTTCAGGACTTAGCGCAGATATGCAGAAGATGACAGCATCGCCGCATTCCCCGTACACCAATTAAGGAACTTCAACGATTCCTGGGCATGGCTAATCAGCTGGGGAAATTCGTTCCAGCACGTGCAGAAAGAAATCACAGAACCGTTACGTCAGCTCCTACGCAGGGATACTGCCTGGTATTGGGGGGTGAAACAACGCGTTATTTCAGCATGTCAGGACCATTCTCACATCACCAGATGTATTAGCTCACATGAGGCACAGCGCCCAACAATATTGCAGCAGACGGCTTAATCCACAGGGATCGGTGAGTCCTCATTCAGATTACAGGATGCGGCAAGCGGCGACCAGTTATGCTACGCGTCCAGTCATGCGTGACACGGAACAGCGTCGCGGTAATCGAAAAGGAGGCACTCGCAGCAACCTGGGCTTGTGAAAAGTTTACGGACTATGTACTTGGACTAAATTTTACTTAGAGACAGTCACAAACCTATGTTCCTCTGCTGAGCCACAAACTGAGCTTATAAGATCACTCGCATCAAATGGTTTCGTTTAGAATGATGCGTTTCAACCCAGACGTTTGTCACGTTCATGCAAACCCCAGATAGTCGCCGGACTTACACGTCACGGCACATGTTGCGGACCTGAATCAGTCGATGTTGTAGTATATTGATGAAGTTGAAGCCACGCAAGTCATATCTCCTGAACACACTTCCCAGGAACAACTCAGCAACGTCTACAAGACATCGCGGTAGCTCAAAAAGCAGATGAAGTATGCACGCAAAATCAGACAATATTGCATGCAAGGTTGGCCAGCGTACATGCCACACTCTCCATTGCTTCATCAGTATTGGGAGAACAAGAGCTCATCTGCGATTGTCAACGATATTCTAATGTATGATGAACGTCTAGTGATCCCAAGACCAATGCGCTTGGATATTCTCAACTGCATTCACCAGGGTCATTTGGGGATCACAAAGTGCCCGTGCTAGAGAACGTACATCCGTATGGTGGCCTGGACTCTCTAAAGCAATAGAAGACATGGTTAGCAAGTGTTTCAACATGTGCCAAGGATCGTCCAGCGACTAAAGAAGAACATGATGCTTCCTCTCTCCCTACTCGCCAGTGGGAAAGACTTGGATATGGATCTCTTCCAACATAATGGGAAGGTCTATTTGATCGTTATTGACTACTTCTCAAGGTGGATTGAGATTAAAAGACTTGGTGAACAGACAGCTGAAGGAGTCATTACACCACTGAAAGAACTTTTCGCAGTTCACGGAATCCCTGCCTGACGTGGTAGTTTCGGGACAATGGACACGTTTAGTGCAGATTTGTGCCGCAAGTTCGCCAGCAACATAAGCTTTTGTACACACAACAGCTCGCATTGTTCCCGTCCTCAATGGGGAGGGAAGCCGAAAGAGCGGTTCGCACAGTGAAGGCATTCAGGAAAAAACGAAGACCCATACCTCGCACTTCTCACGTAATAGGTGAACCCCTCTGCAAAATGGCCTATCACCAAGTGAACAATGAGTTGGACGGACGCTACGCACGCAGGTACCAGTGCTTCCCACCATTCTACAGCCAAGGGGGCAAAACCTCAGGAATCTTCAGTCGATGAGTCCGAAAGACGCAGCGTACCAGATTCAAACCAACAGCGTAACTTCAACCAGCGCACAAAAACCAAAGAACTACCATGTGTGCAACCCGGGGTGACCAGCGTATGGATCAGAGATCCAAAGCGCGCCGGTCAGATAGTTAGAGCGTCACCAGAACCTAGATCTTACATTGTAAAAAACTGTATCACGGTACAGCAGTGAGTCGCAAACAACAGAGCAGCCATGGTTTCGTGGCAACACAACACCAGCACCTGATGCCAGTATTCAGCCATCAAGTGATGCACAACAAAAGGCTGCAACCACCAACTCACAACCGCCAATGGTACAAAACACGAATTCACAACCAAAGACCATGTCCAGCAGTTCCACCGGTTCAACCGACTAACCAGAACACACCAGCCAAACAACCAGACCGTGTGTCTTACAAGAACAACACGCAGTGGTAGAGTTGTGAAGCAAACCCCAAATACAGTGACTATTTGAAATAGACACCTGTTTACATTAGTGTTGGACTGAATGAAAGCCCCTACAGAGTTTAATAATGCTCATTGTGTAGTAAATCAACGGTTCTCCATTAACACTGTATTATGTAACAACATCCTACGGGAACCAACACATGCACAATTGCTATTTACCACAGTCTACTACAGATGTTGAGAATTGTGCCTGAAGATCAGCAGACAAGATGGTGGAGCTTATTGTTAGTGTTCATATTTTATATGTAGATCTGTGATCAATGGTACCACACAACACACCAATGGACCAGAATAATGTCCATGTACCACAAGTGGGTTATAGGGTAGTCCACCCCTATACTCTAGATAAAATTTAAAGTTTAAGAAGTTGTATTAAAGAACTTTTTTATAAGAGTTCAAGTTAAATGACTTAAAAAGGGGACAAGCGAGATACAGGACTCGACCTGAAAACATGACACAAGACTCTTGTTGAAGTAAAATAGGCAGCATTTAATCTTTCTGAAGGACTTCAGTAACATTGGCACGTGATATTACAAACTGCATGCTATTATACTTAAAGGGGAGGTGTAGTATTAGGCAATCCACAGTAGGGTCGTGATGCGCCCCCATAGCACATTGGGTCTCGGCTTGAACGAGACTACGTCCGCATACGTACTGAACAAACAAGTAACATGTGAATGATAGTGTGTCACTTCTCGAATAATATAGTTTCCAAACACATCTTCCCAGCTGACAAATGATTAACTTAAATGAAATCAACATTAATTAGTCTAAGATTGTGATTATACTGATTGACATTATTCCCTGGAGGTTGTTCACCTCTTTGCCAAAAAGGCACTGTTTTATCTTTAAGTACCTTTGAAGAGATAAACTATTTATTGTTCCATCCACTTATCCCTTGTTGCTTCCATTTTCAAGTGGTCTTGCAAATTAGAGGGACTTTTGTTTCACTGAATGTTTATCGGTCGCGTAGCGACAGTATATTACTTTTACTCGGCCATTTTGGGGCGTTTTTTGTTTCGCGGATGTCCGTAAATGTCGGACGATTTCGGCCGTGAAAATGGTACGTGCAAATTACTGTCTGCTGTGTTTTGCCCCTAGAACTTGTCGGTGTCATTCTTTAGCTTGAAGGTTTTTTTGGGTAAAAAACGGTGTTTTTTGTAAATTTTGTTTTGCTTTTATAAAATGGAAAGTTTGGGTTTGTACTGGATTTTGAAGTAGTATCGAGATCAGCTATCACTGCTTTAAAGAAGTATCTGAAAATGGGGGGGGGGGGGGACGCCTTTCTGAGTGCGGTTTGTTTCAAGCGCGTATACGTGTAGTGAAATAACATTTTTGCTGCCAAAAAAGGAAATTAGTGATGGTTGTTTCCCCTCGTGATTTTTAACGCGGGGTAGTTGGGTAAGTACAGTTTTTCTGTGTATAATAGCGGGTTGTCCGAAGGTTGCTCTGACTATACACTCCATTGCTGTGGTCGTGTCCCGGGCTATGACGTGTCGAGCTAAATAGCGGGTGTTACGGAAGAGCTTTTTGACGAAAATTACCAATGGGGCTACTTGGTACTTGGTAGTAAAACCTCCCAGGACTCCATAAGGGAATTTGTGACCTGGAGGTGGGTGGTCACAGAAATTTACTAGGGAGTAATGCTGACCAGAGATCTTCTTCTCTGGCTGTACTTAATGCGGTTCTTGTTTGTGTGATCAATGTTTTGTTGAGTTACAGTTCCAGTCTTTTATTGTTCTGGGAAAAATGAGTTGGCGATTGGTGCAAAGTGTGGTGTATATTTGAGTTGGGCTGGTTATGGTCCTCTTCTTGCCCTGTCGTTCTTGGTTGAATGTAGTTCTTGGAGATGTCAAGTTCATCATGTTGGATTTTATAGAGCAACGGTGAATTTTCTGCGTCGGTAGACTTAGACCATCGAGGGTGGATAGCATTTCGTAACACTAGCGCACGGGTGAAATTCCCCATATGAATGGGCTGCTCTCCTTTGACTTTTCAAGATGTATGTCCTTTGCTTGGTAAGGATCCCAGGCGGCTATGCCATATTCGAGATGGGGGCTAACAAGAGTTATGGTAGAGGCTTTCTTTGATATTAATAGATTCATAATGGAAGTTTCTCTGGATGAAACCCAAGGCTTTAGAAGCTTTTTGATGGGGCAGCATTTTGGCTTTGCTTGTTATTTTTTAGAATTGTATTGTTGGTTGTAACAATTTTTTTTTTTTTTTTTTTGCATATGACCATCACAAAAGTCATACATATAGGCCTAAAGCATATACAAAAGAAATTACACAATAAAAATGAATAAAATAGCAAATGGAAGAAATAAAGAAAAAATCAGTTACAATTAAAAAAATAAAAAACGCGAAAAACAGCATAATAACAGATGAGAATATAATAACAATAATTTAAAAAATAAACCAAAGAAAATCCGTGTACACTAGTCTTAGAATATCATTAATAAATTGTTAAAATAAAAAGAATAATAACATAAAAAATATACTACAACCTTTATATAGCGCCTTCCCCAAAAGGAATAGAAATATAATGAATAAAAAAATGGGAACCCAATAAATTTTTTTAAAATCAGTACAAAATAAATATAAAGAAAACGACAAAATAATAAAAAATAAAACCAAATGGTAAGAAAATAAACGGGGCGATAATAAAAAATATTTTAAATTAATAAATCAAAGCCGTATACACAAAAGATTAATAATATAAAATCGTTAAATTACAAATAAACATATCAAAATTACACTTAACAAAATAAAGATGACTCATACGTAAAATAAAAAAAACAATAAACACAAATACATTAAAAACCAAAATTTTGAATAAATACATATCGAATGAAAATATAATAAAAAATAAAATCAACACTAACATTATTATAAGTAAATCGTTACAATAAAAAATGAAATAAACAAATTAAAGATGATTAAATGGTACAATAAACACTAAATAATAATAGAAATGAACACATACAATTACATAAAACAAATAACCCCTATAATAAAATATCATTATAAAATTAAAACTCAAAATAACAAACAACGAAAGGAAGTTGTTCGCGAATGAAATTGCATTAATTGAAACCCGGCGTCATATTCCAAGCAATTGTCAAGAAAACTTAAGCTCATTCTGGACATCCTTTCACTTACAAACTTTGCATGTGTCATATATCAGACCAACTAGAGCACCACAACAGCTACAACAGCACCCCTGTAGACTTCTCTTACCATTCACAGATTTTTTTTCCAGTGCATCTGCATCTGGAACATGGAATACACCCCTACCAGCTTTACTGGTTCAGCTCAGTAACTGGAAGATTTTCCGAGTCGCCTAAGCCACGCACACTCCGCTAGCTAGCCACAAAAACCTTCTTTTTACTTGCACCAGGCTTTTGTTCCTGCACACTTGTGATTCTCTGTTACTGTGACCAAGCACCATTTGCACCTAGAACACCAATCTCTACTACTGAGTGATGTAATTATTGGAAGATAGATAAGATAGATGCAGTCACCATGTCAACCTAAAAAACTTGCAAGTCGCGCGCTGAATATGCCGCCCACGGAAATTCAATCATATTGACATCATTCAAACAATCTAACAATTGCAGAAAACGTCTGCTTCCCCCAATTCAACATACAACTTCCAGCCAACCTCAGTTGTCAACAAATGCTCAGAGCGACCGATAAGGTTTTGAACAGAGCATCACAACACCGCCAACATGAACCCACTGGCAACTCACAATTTACCAGCCTCCCCCCTAACCTATTCCCCCAAATAACCAGAAAAAACCCTGAACCTCTAAAGCCTAGAACGCATTCTAGTTTAGGGTGAGGTATACTCATGATAGAGTCTCTGTTTCACTTAGAGTAGGTGAGTGACCATATGCCTAGCCCTGGTCAAGCAATTGCCTCATTTAGATATGTGGCAGAGATGGTTGCTTTGAGATTGTTAAACAATCGTATATTCTTCACATCTTTAACAAGTTCATAAGATTTGGCTTATGTCACTATATATTTATTTATTTATTATTTAATTTTCAATAAATATATAGGCCTAAGACAAATCCATTGTTAAAACTTAACAAATGTTTGTTCGTTAAAGAGGGCATCACTTCTATTTGATTTGGTTTATAACAGATATGTTAATCTCCTTCTCCTCCTCACTACTTGTGGATTTGGTTTCCCCTCCCTCAAATAACAAACCTTGTAATAAACGAGACATTCAGAAAAATGGTGACATTAGCAATGTACATTTCCGTTTAAAAAACAAGTATATGCTGTTAAATTTTTATTCACGTTTTCTCCCCTCGTTTTGTCTTTTTTTTCAAAATGCTAGAAATAGAACTTTTTACCAACATGTGGTGACTTATCAAACGTTTTGTATGATGGTCACAGCTAAACACGTGAAAATTTGGTCAGAAGATTGTATAACGTTTTAAGTCTTGCTATTGTTTTAAACCCGTCAAGACCACAATAACTTTGAAGCTGAGATTTCACGCCGTTATTTTACATTCCCTTCAATGGTCTTGTATTTTACGGCTCCGTTATTTTACGTTCTGCTGCACATGTTTTTAGTCCCAGCTGCCAGTCAAAACGCTGTTTTTTACAGGTTTACTTTTAACGGTGTGGCGAGGAGTTCTGTTAAAACAGGCAAGCATCATTCTTTTTGATTCGGTTTGATGGCACCCCCTCATTTCATTTACTTTCCACACGTCCAACAAACGTTTTTAACACACTTTACACTAGTTTGAGGGAGGCGACACTGTTTGATTTTATTTCCCCACCCTGAAATAGTAACCTTTGGCAGTTTAAAACGAGGCCCTCCTCATTTGATTTACTTTACCCCTCCCTGAAATGCAGTAAAACGAAGCACACCCTCCTAAAATAGTAAACCTCACCCTATCTTTGTTATGCCTCGTTTAAAAAACACGGTTTGCTATTTTTGAGTGAGGCTGACCTCATTTGATTTACTTTCCATCCCTCCCACAAAGTTTTAACGCGGTTTACTAACATGAGGGCGGCAACCAACTGTTTGATTTAAATTCCCGCTCCCTGAAATAGTCACTTTGCAGTTAACGAGCAACCTCATCCTCGCTGAAATACTCTTTTTGATATGGTTTGATAGCGCACTCCTCATTTGCTTTACTTGCAAACACGGTCCCAACAACGGTTTTATCGGCGGTTTACTATTTGATGGAGGCAACAACAACTGTTTGATTTAAATTCCCCCTCCCTGAAATAGTAAATTTGGCAGATAAAACGAGGCACACCCTCCTAAAACAGTAAACTTCACCCCATATCTTTGTAACTACTGCCTCGTTTTAAATGCGATGTTTATTATTTGAGTGAGGCGACACCACTCTCTAAAACGAGGCAACATGTTTGATTGGTTATTTGATTTCTTTCTCCAAACGAGGCACCCCTCCCACAATAGTAAACATCACCCCAAGAATAGGTAAAGTTGGTCAGTTAAAATGATCCCTTCTTAAAAATGTAAACATCACCCTATCTTTGCAGTGCCTCGTTTTAAATACAAGGTTTAACTATTTCAGCGAGGCGACACATACAACTGATTTTGAGTTTCCTTTCCTTAATAGTAACTTTGCAGTTAAACGCTGCACCCCTCCCCAAGATTTGATATCCCCTTCTAATAGTATAAACTTTGCAATCTACCACCCGGTTTAACTATAAACTTTAACAAATGTGTGTGTGTGGGGGGGGGGGTGGTCTTTCAAACGCGGCATTTGATTCGGTTAATAATTCTCCTTCCTCAACTACTATGTGATTTGCTTTCCTTTCCCCTCCCTCAAACAGAAAATTTGTAAGTAATATGAGACATCACTCTCTAGCACCGTTTACATAGAGTAAACATCACCCCTACTTTTCTAGTGCCTCATTTTAAACACGAGTTTACTATTGGAGGGAGGGGTAAACTACTCTCTAAAACGAGGCAATACTCTGTTTAAATTTGATATTCCCCGCCTTGATTAGTAATCTTTGCAGTTAAAATGAGGCACTCCACCCCCACACACTTTTAACTACGGTTTACTATTTGAGTGATGCAACACTGTTTGATTTGATTTACCCCTCCCTGAAATAGTAACTTTTGCAGTTCACACGAGGCACCCTCTCCCACAATTAGTACACATCAACACCTGAAACGTGCCTCGTCTTAAATACGGGGTTTACTGTTTGATAGGGCACCCCTCATTTGATTTACTTTTCATCCCGTCCAAAAAACGTTTTAATTAACTGCAGTGGTTTCTCTATTGAGGGAGCCAACACTGTTTGATTTAATTTCCCTTTCCTGAGATAGTAAACTTTGCAGTTAAAACAGGCACCCCCTCATTTTGATTTCCTTTAACCCCTCCCTGAAATGCAGTTACAACGAAGCACACCCTCCTAAAATAGTAAACCTCACCCTATCTTTTTTATTCCTCGTTTTAAACACGGGTTTGCTATTGAGTGAGGCGGACCCCATTTGATTTACTCTAACCATCCCGTCCCACAAAGTTTTAACGGGGGTTTACTTTTTGAATGAGGCAACACTGTTTGATTTAATTCCCCTCCCTGAAATGTAAACTTTGCAGTTAAAATGAGGCACCCTCCTCCCTGAAATACTCTTTTTGATATGGTTTGATAGCGCCCCCTCATTTGATTTACTTTCAAACCCGTCCCACAAACGATTTATACTGGCGGTTTACTATTTGAGGAGGCAACACCGTTTGATTTAATTCCCGCCTCACTGAATAGTAAAATTTTGGCAGTTAAAACGAGGCAACCTCCTCCCTGAAAAATAAAACTCTTTTTGATATGGTTTTGAGAGCGCACCCCTCATTTGATTTACTTTCAAGTTTCAAACCCTCCCACTAACGTTTTAACTACGGTTTACTCATTGAGGGAGCGAACACCGTTTGATCAATTACCCGACCCCCTCATTTGATTAGCTTTTACCCCTACCCCCTCCCTGAAATGCAGTTAAACCGAAGCACCCCCTCCTAAAATAGTAAACTCCACCCTGTCGACTTGTTATCCTGTTTAAAAACACGGGTTTAATTTGCTATTTGAGTGAGGCACCCCCATTTGATTTCTTCCCTTTCCATCCCTCCCACAAAGTTTTAACGGCGGTTTACCTAAATTGAGGGAGGCAACACGTTTGATTTAAATTCCCCCTCACTGAATAGTAAACTTAGCATTAAACGAGGCCAGCCCCCTCCCTGAAATACTCTTTTTTGATTTGGTTGAAATGTTTTTTAGATCTTAGTAATTGGAATGTGCTGGAGGTTGTTCACCTCTTTGAAAAAAAAAACCACTGTTATATCTTTAAATACTTTTGAAGAAAAACTATTTATTGTTCCATCCACTTATCCCTTGTTGCTTTCAATTATGTGCTCTTGCAAATTTTAGGGCTGTTTGGTTTAGTGGATATGTTTAAGTGTCGGTATTAAGTGGTTAACGCCATGAATATAGTCTCTGTTTCACTTTTATAGTAGGGGGGAGTGACCATGCAAATAACCACTGTTCAGCAATGTAAGGATATGTGATAGAGATGGTTGCTTGAGATTGGTAGCTTATATGAATATTCATTTAACATCTTTAACAAGTGGAAATAAATTTGGCTTAAGGCCTATATAGTAACATTGTTTAAACTAACAAATATTTTATTATCTCACGTCAACTACTGTGTGATTTGGTTCCCTTCCCTCAAGTAATAACTTTTTGTGCATCCCTCTCTATTGGAAATTTTTGGTTTTAATAAACAAATATTTAATTCTCCTCCCTCAAGTACTATGTGATTTGCTTTCCCCTACCGGGTTCAAATAATAAAACTTTGTATTAAACGAGACATCACTCTCAACACACGATTTAACTATAAAGTTTTACACAAACTGTGGGAGAATTCTCCGCCCTCAACTACTGTGTGGCTTTGGCACCCCTCCCACAAATAATAACAACCACCCTGGGTGTTTTGCAGTTAATAATTTTGGATAGACTTATCATCCCCTATCAGTTGTGAATGATAGACTATCAGTCTATAAATATATCAGATATATATCACCCTTGTTTATACCAACTCGTTGCCACATCAAACTACTGATACACTATCAAACTACTGATACACTATCAATTTGATAGACTAACATCCACTATCAGTTGTGAGTGATAGACTATCAGTATCTCATCTATCAGATATATCCCCTATGTTTATACTCTGTTCCACTATCAAAACATCTGATAGTACTAATCAAACTATCTGAATATACTATCAAATTTGATAGAATATCATCCACTATCAGTTGTGATGATAGACTATGATCCGATCATCTATCAGATATATCAGCCTTGTTTTTAACTCTGGGACACTATCAAACTATCTTATAAACTATCAAACTATCTGAATACTATCAAAATATCAGAGACTATCAAAATATCAGATACACTATCATTTGTATGAATAACTATCAAAATATCAATACCTATATCATTTCGTATGATATACTATGCAGTCTATCAATCTATCAATATATCACCCCCTTGTTTATAACTCTTACACTATCAAACTATCTTATGACTATCAAACTATCTGTAGCCTATCAAATTTTGATAGAATCTCATCCTTATATCATATTGTTAGGGATTTTGCGCCATGTGATAGTTTTTAAAACCATCACTGGCTTGAAAATAAACGTTGATATCTGATAATAACATAATATTGACGCCTAAATTTGTAGAAATAGTAAAATTATATCATTCTTGATCAATTTTGACTGTTCCATTTTCACACTCGGCTTCGCCTCGTGAATAGAAAAGTCAAAATTTGACCTCATGATATATTTTTGATTATATCACCTAACAAATATTTCTTTCATTTAATTGTGATACTATATACTGACAATAAAATATTCGAGACTAGTTCCCCAAAATTTCACCGGAGTGAAAAAGTTCCCATAAAAAGCTCCTATTTCCCCCATCATCACGGGAATAGTTCATTTTATGGAACTTTTTTTCCCTGCATTGGTTATCTTGACTAGCCTTGACAAGGCTTGAGTTGCGGTGTCAGCTGATCTCGACGAGACCTTGTCAATTTTTCATGACAGAAATAGTTTTATATGTTATATCAAACAAATCTCCGACGGCTCTATATTCGTAAATGGTGCAAATACCACCTCCATCGTGACTGGAGACCGTGGGACTACTATTTTCCCTCGACCTTCGGTCCTCGAGAAAACGGTAGGCCCACGGTCTCCAGTCACCTCGCGTAGTTATTTTGCACCATTTCCCTATGAGCAGTTCAATATTTGTATACATCACCTCTTGGGCATTCAATATTTTGTATTATCATTTGTGCATGATAGACTATCAGTCTATCAATCTAATCAGATATATCACCCTTGTTTATACTATCTACTCTACTATCAATATGAACGTAGACTATCAAAATCGAGTACACTATCATTTTGTTGAGATATCAAAAATATCAATACACTATCATTGTGATTATAGCTTCATTTGATAGACTATCACTATCAATAACTATAAAATATCAGATAGACTATCATGTACAAAATCTATAACACCGAGACATACTCGCAAATGATATTTCATGATCTAATAAATAATTTATGCATGCTATTTTTAAAATGAGACCCAATTTGATAGACTCTCAAAATATCAGATAGACATCATGATATATCAACGGAGACTATCATGACTATTTTGAATGATATATCAAATGATAGATGATAGTGTATGAAATGATAGTTTTATAAAAAGGACCAATCCTGAACATTACGTGGCAGTTGTCCCACCGAATTCACCGCTGAATCGTATGTTTGATATTTAACATTACGCGCTGATGCAATGTACTGGAGGGCTGGTAGGTGCTGGTGTATATTGAATGGTGGCGTACATAACTTAGTCGGACAAAACGAGGGTCCTCTAGTGGACTAAGCGGCCAATATAATTGTTTACATTTTCTGCATTGGGAGATAAGGAGCCAGGGCAGGCGCGGGGTACCGTAGAAGCTCATAGATAAAGATTGGTTTAAATGCCCCGAGTGATAAAAAATGGCGACGCAGCTCCGTATTTAACGGCTCTTGAAAAAGAAAGGTGATTTGGTTCTGGTGATTATTTTATGTAAGCCGAAAGTAAAGAATTATATGCATGTGCCTATATCGCATCATGCCCAACCACCCGGTCTGGTCCCCTGTGAATTCGCAGCCTCACGATAAACTGTTGAAGGATGTGGTGCCGAATACTACTAAATTCATCCCTAGAATAGTACTTAATTCATTCCCCGATGGTCTCACCTTGGTTCTTCACATTTCAGAGGCTGTTTGGTCATTTTTGGTGACCCCTTAGGCTATGTTCATACTACATATCTGACACGGCCTATTCGGTTTTATAATTCCGTTCGTTAGCTCCTTTATTGGTGCTAATTGAATTTTATCCATTTAGAATTTAGACCTGGACGGTACGCGCGGGTATCAGCATAAATAATCTATCAGGTGTCCGTTATGATTGCTTTGAAATAGGCCTATTTCTCAACGGCGATAAACAAAACAGAACATCTGATGAAAAATGGGAAAGACTTTAGTAATTTTGCCACAGCCTCCGAATTCGGCAACTTAACAGGAACTAAACACGCATGTTAAATAAAGTGCCGAATTTTAAGTGGTGGCAGAATACTAAAATTCATCCCAAAATATGATATACATGATTCTATTTAAGGTGTAAACAAAACTCCATTCAAAGTGTGTAGTTTTCAATCTCTCCCTATTATATATGGGCGACTATCGAAGGACTAATGAATTCAGCCATTGTGTTTGGGTGTGTGTGGGGGGGGGGGGGTGGGTAGGACATACCATCCTAACAGCATCAAATCCGGCCACGAACGAGAGCTAGTCCATGTCAAAGACATTCGCTATTAGTAAGAGTCTTTATGCGTATCGGACTAAGACAGACATGGACGAAGGACGACTAAAGGTGAAGCCCAGGTAGTCAATAATTAATGAGTGCCGTCCTAAACGAGAATTCCGGAAAAACTGGGGAAAAACAACACCGAGGGTAGGGGCTGAACATTGGAAAGAAGTAGGGTATGCGCGACCTTTAAGACAAAAATCAGTTCACAAAGCCCCCAAGTTCGTGAATAGGGGCAGCAACATTACCTGAAAAAGTTGAGTGCCCCCCCCCCCGGAAAACAACAAGAACATTAAAAGGATAGTTGGAACCATTGTTAGCTATTTTTAGTATTCGGGTACAAACACTCCAGTTATCTGCGGTTTACCTCTGTCTGCATGGGTGCGCTTGTGAGGGATTCGTAATAGGGGACGACGGAGTAAATAAAAGAGGCTGCCATTTTCCTCGAAAAGCTTCGAAACATAGCCCTTGTACTATACTCTGCGGCAGAACAGATAATTGTACAGCAAATTCCTGTTATTTTTTTACTATACTCGAGTAATAATTGTTTGAACTGATTCGAACAATTGGCTGCATGTGTGGTAAAGGTCCCAAGGCTTAACAGCGAGTAAACACAACGATTGAAATTAGACCGCGATACGCCCGTGTACAGGTCGCACAGCTGGTACTGCGTACGGCTAGTTCAAACAATTATTACGTCGACTATAGCCAACATCAGACTAGCTTCAACTGGTATCCATAATTTGCCTCGCTAGAGCTCTTGCCTACGGCTAAACTTGCATGCAAAATTGAGGTTTACACTAGGTTACACTTGGATAGTTAGCTTAAGGGGAACATGAAAATGTCTTGAACAGTGCAGATGCAGGCTGGCGCGGACAAGCAATTTCCCCGGAAATCTCGCTAAGGAAACTCCGCGCGAATGATGATATTGACTAGTTTTTTGTGATCTGTTCATACAGATGAATAGGACCCGTTATTTTCTGTGTTTAGGTTAAAGTGGTACGTCGGTGAAGAGACTAACATTAATAGTTACCGCCCATCCCTTACTGCATTATTACTGGTGTCCAGATTGGATGTGTCAGAGCTGATAGGTCGATATGCAGATTTGACATGGGGTCACAAAATGGACCAACCGGTCAGAGGGGTAGGGAAATATCAAAAAATCAATAGTTGCACATCATTTTTGTGGGGGACGATTGTTTTTCCCCTGTTGGCTAGATTACGCCAAATGGGGTTATGTTGCACAAGCACCTAGGCTATTAAAGCAGCATGGCCCATTTCACACATATGAAATTCTTCAAGTTGCATCTCAACTGATAGTCTATACCTAGGCCATTGAAGGACACAAGTATAGTTTACACATACAAATAACTGTATACCCCTAAACAGATAGGGAAGGATATTAAAAGATAAAAGACCATCCAGGTAATTTTGTAGGCCAACTGTTAAGTTTTCCATAACTAATCAACAAATGTGGCTCTACATGAATATTTTTGACCTCTGACTCATGATATGAAACTCAAAGGTATAGACCGGTCAATCAGTGTGCATAGCGTGAGTAACATGCATACGGAGTGAGTGTTCTTGTGTTCAAACGCCATTTTCGTCTGCTGCTGAATTTAACGTCGCTGGGACTGTCAGGAGTTTGGACACCCCACCGAATGTGTGTCTAGCTTTGCTCAGTACAACCCCTCAGACACAGTCACAAGGAGGTCTGGAATTTGTGTTTCAGTATGTTTTTGTTTGTTTACAAGCCACAGTTTGCTATGTCATGCAATGGATTATGCTATAAGTTTTATGTGTGTGTGCATCTTGCACGCCAAAGAAATTGGTTCTTCATGTCAGAAGGTGAAAGCGATTGCCTACAAAGGACATGGAAGAACCTATCTTGGAATATGCAGCTGTGTTTGGGATCCACGTCAAAAAAGGATTATAATTAAGGGCCGTATTCTCAAACAATGTTTAAAATAAACGGTGGTTAGGCCTAAACTAAACGCACAGTTTAAAAAACGCAAGTTAAATATTAACAAGTCGTTAGCTAACCACGACATTTAAACGCCGCAAATTATCTCCACAGGAACTGTGACGTATCTTTGCCTATAATATGATGTGCAGATAACAATTATAACTTGTCAAATGATACTTCCGTAGTTTTAAATGCTACGCAGAAAGTGCAGGTAAATTTCAAGATGTCGTGTTATGCAAGGAGCTTTAAAATTTGCTCAGCGATGGATAGAACAAACCCAGGCCTGCTGCATGCTATATCAGTTCAATACCGCAATACTGAAGGACTCTGATAGCAGATACACACAAGATAAAAATAGAAGGCAGATGACCCATTCATGAAGGAAATCAATGGAGGACTTTGAAAAATAAGATAAGAGAAATGAGAGAAGACAATTGGTTTAACACCATGTATCACATAGAGAAATAATCAGGCACTGATGAAGTGTGCAGGTAACACGCTTAGATTACCGGGACCACGTCTAAGTTTAACAGCGTTTTCGAATGTATATTGAATGATGTTCGAAGGGTTCGGAAACTTCCCCGGAAGAACCTATTTTTCCGTAAGAATGGAATAAACTGGAAACAAGGTTTTCTTCCATTTTCTTCCGGAAAACCGTAAGAAACGGAATAAATTGGAAAAACTGGAAGAATAAGAAATGTATTATGAACACAAACTAATACAACAATATTCATCTGCCTTTGCACTTCAAATCACAAGGCTACTTTAGTTCTGTCACCGAACAATCTTTTTTTTTCCGAAATTAATTTACAAGTTTTATAGCATGTATTCTACCTTGCAAGTATATGTAAATGTGTTCACAATTTTTTGTTCTTGCAATCAAATTTACAGATGATACTTGTAACCATTTTCCAACTCTTTCCATGTGCACATTTATAACATCACAGTTGTATTGTATTCAAACACTGAAAACGCTTTTACAATCTTATGGCCAATTTGTTAAATTTAAAACAACACAAATAATAACGTAATCAATCATTATTGTTCTTTTGTTTTGAAGTGTGTATAATACAATCTAACTTTGTATTTGCTTAGTGGGGAGAACCGGGGTTAGGGAGACTTTTGTTTAAAGAATTGGAAGATGTTTCAATCTTTACAAGGAGTCTCTGCTTGGCCTTGGCTGGTGTGAAAAGTGTCCTAATCAGTTTCTTCTTCCAGTAATTTGTTATATTTAGGCCTTGTGAATCATGTGAATTTAATTATGCAATGCATGGGGTAGGTAGGGGGTCCCTGAATGGTTATTGTTAAATTATTTCACTATATTTCATTCACTGGTATGATATAAAACCCAAGTGTAAATTCATTGGCTATTCAAATAAAATTTTTTAAATGCTTTTTTAAGACACTGGAAGAAACCTGTTTCTTTTCCAAGTGGAACAAAACCACGGTTTTTTTCCACCTTGGAAGAACCCGCGAACCCTTCGGCTAAATTTAAACAGCGTTTAAAGTTAGCCATGCTTTGATTGCGTTTTAATTGGGCTTTAATTGCGATTTAACCATTTTAAATTAGCGTAAACATCGTTTGACATATGGCCCTAAAGTCTGAAAAAATCCAAGATGTTCTGCGAGTTTTGTGTCCATAATTTTTGAATAGCGACAGTAGCGTCACATCCATGTTTACAAATCATCTTGAATGGAATACTTGGATGAACGGAGAACAAAACAAGACTCATCATGCTTTACAAGATCCTTAATGATGCTGTTGGTATAGACAAACCGCTTACATGAAACATCAAATCATTCCATTATGCACCAGAAGGAAACACAAACCAGCCTGAAAAATAACTTTCACATCAAGAAGACTTCATAGATTTTATTTTCATTCTTTCCCGGACTATAAGAGAATGGATATTCACCTGTCTGAAAGCATAGTTGACTCTCCAACAATCAACCACTAAAAAATCAGTTCATCTTTTGTTCCTTCATCTCAGCACAGAGTGGTGAAGTAGATTGGTATTCCAACCCCTCTCTCATTTGCCATTTTTATTTAGCGCTTTTGTTGCACGATTGTTATTTACACCCATATGTAAATTAGTGTTGGCATTATTAAGCATATTCATAAAGCTATCCTGCCAACGAAAATCAGCAGAAGCTTACCTAAACAACTGATTGAGCTCCCCTTCAATAGTTATCCCAATATTGATTAGGTGAGAAAATGCTCCTTGACATCACCCTTTTGTTCTCATGATGTCAATATACACTACAGAACTTCTGAACTGGTGTACACAATTTCCATTCTCTTGATTTTCATAATAACGGAACACATTCAAAAAAATGTTCTAAGGATGCATTTGGATTATGTGTTATCATGTCTATGTTGTTCTATGTAAGTTGGACTCATATTTATTGTATTTAGGAAACATAGGCCATGACACACTTGGCTTTTGGTGTCCCACACTGCTAATGGCGAGATGTGTAACTGTGGTTTTCACAATACACTCTCTGTTTTATTGGGATGATCCCACTAACACAGAGGTCAATATTGTACAAGAGGTCTACATTTTGGCATTTTTTGGCATTTTTTTTCTTAAACTACAGTGGTGGGCCAACTTGGGTAAAATTGAATTAGAGGGCACAGGCCCCTATTTACTGTACTAACCTGAAATAATCTGAATCATCAACAATTACCACTTACAACTTCACTTTTTAATTTTTCCACAAAATGCACAAAAGTAACAATAATGTATTACCTGTATTACAAAATTTACAATATCGTCGGCTGTATTACATAGCGTCGGGTGTGAACAAAATAAGATGATTGTTTTTCGATAAAATCGGGCATTTGAAATTGTTAAATCTAAAGAGTCGGTAAACACCCCATTCCAATTCAAGACGACAAATCCGATTACAAACAAAATGAACAATTGACAATTCATTTGGCTATATTCTGAATTTTTTTACTTTGATCAAAATGATTACACATTATACAAATATTGAATGCCTCAGGGTGAATCAGTAAATTATATATCACAATGTCAAATTTTGAATTTTTCATTTCCACAGGCTATTCCAAACCATAGGGCCTTCACTATTTGTTTTCTATAACACCACCAAAAAAATAATTTTTCTGCCGTTGATAACCCCTCTATTCAATGGCTCAATCCTTATTTATGGAAAATACTCGTCATATCCGTCCCTCCAAGAATTTTAATAACAAAGAAGTGATTTTCTAAATGAAGACCTTCGATTTGAACTTAGCTTTTATTTACACAGTGTTAGAGATGGACAAGCATTATGTAGCTGAAAAAAAAACCAATTTGTGTGAAAATTGAGGGTGCCCTCATTGGGAAATCTCTGAGTCAGCCTTTCAGAAAGTAGTTAAAATTACATGGATGGTGTTAATATTGTTTTTGGACGGAGGACACTCCCATCCCCAGCCAGGAAAAAATGGTAGGTTTTTACAATTGAGGATATACCTCCTCAATTTCCGCTGTAGAAGTGCCAACGTAATAGATTTGTTTCCCCATCAATCGCTCCAAACAAACACACCGGTACTGGATACATGAGTACACAATTGAAAGTTTGAATTCCCTCACTATAAGCCTTTTGATTTGTTTGGACTGATTGCTGGGGCAACAATCCTATTCCTGGCACTTCTACGGTGAATATCGCAGTAGGCCTTAAAAAGGCCAAGTTGTATGATAGGTGTGTCACATCTCAAGGTCAATGGTCATCTGAGGTCAAGTTGTTTTTCTGATCAAAAAATAATTAGGGATATAGATTAGCACTGCGTAATATATATTGATTACCTCCTACAATCTTGTTCAAAATTGTTGGAACACTTTGTGCACATTTGGTTCCCGCCCTCATTTCAATGTTGCATGAGCACGACATACTTGAGCAATCTCGTACCATATTATTTTCAACACTGATTGGGAGGGGACGGGGAGGGGGAAAGAAAGTTATAGTTACAATGCGTTTCAAGCCTATTTCATTTAACAAATGTTCCAAGGACTTATGAACAAGATTGTAGTTTGGTTTTTTATATAGGCATTACTGCAGGCCATATAAAGCCACAACATCTAACCATTTTTGACCACAAAATGCCACATGGTTTTTTGTAGCTGGTAGTAAAGAAGGGATATTATAAAAGTTGTATGTATCCTAACATACCCTGTAAACACAACCCAATAAGGACAGAAATGGGCAATTCCACGGCAATGTCCCCTTGAGCCTAAAAATTGAAATTCATTTTAATGCAACAATTTACATTGAACATGGAAGAAAGATACCTTATCTGATGATAAATCTGCATTCTAATATTGAATTTTCAGTGTTTTTCTTATTTTTATGGTTTTTGGAAAAAATGTATTTACGAACAACAGATTTTGGCAATTTTACTAAAATTGGTGCTGTCAAATATTTCAGTCCTGTATACTATGAATATTGACCACTGAATGCATTCATTTCTTACCTAATACCAAGATAGGTAACTTTTTATAACTTACACTTTTATATCAAATGCAGTTATCTAGAGGGTGCTCTTTGAGTTTCAAATTTTACTTCTGATTTTCCACGAATGTATGTAACGTCCATGACATTTTATACTATTTTTTCCTGTAACTACACTACCATGCAATTGATTATAATCATATATAGTATACAATGTTAATGTGCATATATGGAGATAATAACATGTGAAAAGAATAATTATACTAATTAGAAATATGCTAATGAGCGTCATGGACGTTACCGTCATGGACATTACGTCATGGATGTTACACATTTAAACACCCCGGTAAATGGGTATTATGGGATGTTTGTTATGGTAATGTTTAAAAATTATGTTTTTGATGTCAGAGAATCTGTTCTTGAAGTTTTCATGACATTTTGATAATTAGAATTCTTAAAAAAGACCATTTTAGGTCAAAATTGGGCACGAGGGCGCTTTACATCATTTTTCGCAACTTTTTTAAATACGCTACCTTCCAAAGGGTAACAACTGGAAAGATAATCATAAGTTTTACCTGCTCAAGAAGTTTCACCCTTCTGTCACCTTTAGTTTGTGAGTAGGCCTAAAGTTCATTTCTTGGAAATACTCCCATTGAATTTGTACAGGGGAAAAGTGCATTGACCCCTGTGCTTTTCAATGGGCACATTCATGCAATATTCAAATGAATGTTACATGCAAACTAATAATGCTCAAATTTAGTGAGCATGTCACATATTTCGTTATCTTTATAGTGGTATATGTAAGAGTAGGTTTTTTCAAAAGTGTGTGTGAAAAATTAGAAAAGCGCCCTCATACCCAGGTTTGACCTAAAATGGTTATTTTAAATAATACCACTATTCAAACATCATGTAAACTTCAAAAATATATTCTATGGCATCAAACAAACTGCTAAGCAATGCAATAAGCACATACCTATGGGTTATCAATTTTGAATGAGCGAATGTTGAAAATTCAAATTATGTAACGTCCATGACATTTACACAAATGTAATGTCCATGACATACATTTGGAAGATTTTCTATATTATAAGAAGGTGCTTTCCTTTATTTTAATTCAAAGTTAAATAAAGTGTTACCATAGTTAAAATACTAAACAGGAATAATGAAACTTGAGATTGTCACTTCAGAGAGTTTTGGTTGTAAATGATGTCCAAAAATTGTTTGTCCATTTTCGTAACGTCCATGACGCCGACTTCTGAAGCTATTTTCTTGTTAATTTAATTAATGAACTAGAGCTCTCTAGATGTTTGATGTTCTTGTTAAACATTAGTATGTTAACTATCAGTACCAGAAATAAAATTAAATTCCTTAGCTTTCAAGTATGTTGGAATACATTTTGAATACAGAGAGGGTGGGCAAAATGTAACGTCCATGACGATGGAATTGCCCCAATGGATATTTCAGTCATTAGTGTCCGTACGGACACTTACTACAACACATAATTGAATGTAGATTCATATCTTTGAATACTGCTGTTTTCTTCCTTTTTTGTCAATATATCAGTTGGAAAAATTACTTATGAGAATTCTACATAAATATCCTTCACTTTTAAGCTATCCCTGCAAATTTCAAATATTTTTACTCTTTCTTGTAGATCACTGATAGTGTCTTTAAGGCATGAACTGCTTTCCAAACATACTTTTGTTAACTACTCTAGTAGCTCATGGTGGTTTTGTATGCATTATATGTCCAGAGCTAAACTCCCCAGGAATCCACTAATTGAAGGTCCAGGAACAATATTTGGTTGGTAACATAATTCCCTCTGACGCTGAAAATGCTGAAATGGCCACGCCCTTTTGGGGGGTCACGCCCCTTTTGAGCGAAAAGCTACTGACTGTATCTACAGAGCCGTTGGACGTAGAAGGTTGAGAGAACACTCAAAATGAGCGGAATGGCCACATTATGGGGGGTCAGTAATACATTTTTATATCCAAAAGTCAAAGGTTTTTAAGATAATTGTCAAAACTGATTTCACCATATCGCGCACTATACAATTATGAATGAATTCATATTTTTTTTTTTTTTTTTTTTAAAAATTGTTTGTCCATTTTCGTAACGTCCATGACGCCGACTTCTGAAGCTATTTTCTTGTTAATTTAATTAATGAACTAGAGCTCTCTAGATGTTTGATGTTCTTGTTAAACATTAGTATGTTAACTATCAGTACCAGAAATAAAATTAAATTCCTTAGCTTTCAAGTATGTTGGAATACATTTTGAATACAGAGAGGGTGGGTAAAATGTAACGTCCATGACGGTGGAATTGCCCCAATGGATATTTCAGTCATTAGTGTCCGTACGGACACTTACTACAACACATAATTGAATGTAGATTCATATCTTTGAATACTGCTGTTTTCTTCCTTTTTGTTAACTACTCTAGTAGCTCATGGTGGTTTTGTATGCATTATATGTCCAGAGCTAAACTCCCCAGGAATCCACTAATTGAAGGTCCAGGAACAATATTTGGTTGGTAACATAATTCCCACTGACGCCGAAAATGCTGAAATGGCCACGCCCTTTTGGGGGGTCACGCCCCTTTTGAGCGAAAAGCTACTGACTGTATCTACAGAGCCGTTGGACGTAGAAGGTTGAGAGAACACTCAAAATGAGCGGAATGGCCACATTATGGGGGGTCATAATACATTTTTTTCTATCCAAAGGTCAACAGGTTTGTAAGATAATTTGTCAAAACTGATTTCATTTCACATATCGCTCACTATCCACTTATGATGAATTCATAAGGTTCTATTTTCCAAGAGGAAGAGAGTTCACCATAGACCTTGAATTTTGCTTTAACTCTCCTCAGGATAATTGTTTAGGGTAACTAAGGGTATGGTCACAAACATAAAGTTCATATCCGTTTCCTTTCTCAAACGGCAACCCTTGGAAAATTTTTGTGATCCTTGAGCCCAAATTGGGTATAGAATTATATATTGACAACCTGCATTTTTAAGTGCCGTTTTATATAAAAAAACGTTGTATTTGCTACAAACCGCAATCGGTATAGCTATTAGGCGTTTGTATTGCACATAACTATTGACTATGTTGGATCATCTCAACTGTGATTAATCAACATTTTCATGTTCGGACTTTACTACTCCTTTCCTTTTCATTGGGAGGTGTTTCAACAATGGTCCCATCGGAAAGCGGATCTATTGTAATATTATAATCCATGTTATTGGACTTAATAGCAGAGTTAACTGCTGCTGAAGGGTTCTTGTAAATGCTTAAAACACTAACGCATGATTGTGATCCAGAAACCGCCTCCCCCCCCCCCCCCCCCCGGGATGCATGAAAAATTCACTAATCACATAACGTAGGACGGCACGCCTCGTGGTGGGAATAGCGACTTCTTACCATGATTTTTCATTTTGTAGGGCCTAATGGCAAAGGTAAAAGATGCTGAAGGATCTTTAAAAATATCTAAATGCAACACGACATGCCGATTCCCATGAAGCAGGCTCAAAATTTCAATTCAAGCCCCCACAAGTGTGCCCCCTTTTTTTTGGTTTTGGCTCACATGCAAATGTCGCTAAAAGTAACCACCTATTTTTTTTACGCCTTCACTACACCATTGGTGTAGCCAATTGAGGAGGGGCAATCCCCCCCCCCACCCACATAATCGAAAAGGGGAGGCCAATAATGGAAGAAAAAAAGGAAGAGAAAAAGGATTAAGAAAAGGGGAAGAAGAAAGGGGAAGAGAGAGAAAAAAGAAAAAAGCTAGAAATAGTAAGAAGCGACGGGCAAAGATATAAGAGAGTTGGGAAAAGAGAAAGAAGAGCAAGGGAAGACCGAAAAAGAGGAAACTGGGAAATTTGTGCTCTGAAACAACACTAATTTTAGCTTCTAAACAAAAATGGCTCATCCTCTATGTAAGAAGGCCTAAGCATGAAATCTTCTATAAGAGGATCAAAGGATTACAAGGATTGTCACAGCTTTATTCCACAAAAGAGTCTTTACTCCTCTAGTCTAACTCATGAATATCTTACCCCAAGGTAAAGACCTCTACAATGGCAAACCCAGACCTTACGGGAGCTCCTCCCCTAGGACCTCCCCCCGCGAACATTAATCATCTTCATCAAGTCCAAGAATAGGGAAATCTCTTTATGTCAGAAATGTGCGAAATATGATCTCTTTTAAAAGAGTGCTCTTAAAGATGGCAATGGTCCTAAGTCCCTACTACATGTCTCCGTCTCATTTTTCAGTTTGGGCATTTTTGGGAGCAACTTTTTTGGGGCATGGAATCTTGAATATTTTGCCTGTTTCTTTGGTCACAAGCATGCAGTTAAAAGACCCTTCACAGCATTTTTATTTTATTTATAACAGGTTGGCAAAGCACAGTAAGAGCCCAATAGGTGCTGACTAAAGCACAATAAAGGGAAGCCTTAATAAACAACCAAAATTGAATAAAGGGATAAATGAAAGAAAAAATATGTAACAAGACAACCAAAAAGGAATAAACACCTAACCTGGAGTGTCCTAACAGGTGCCTTGAAAGCAGAAAGGAGCCAAGTCCAGGCCATGTCTCAGGCCAATCCTTCCAAACTTGGGGGCCCATGATGGAAACCTCCTGACAAAGAGTGAGGCGACTGAATGGTGGATAGAGGGCACAAAAATGATTACATCTGGAGTTGACACGAGAAGTTAGAGTAAACACTTGGGAGCATAGGAAGACCAGCAAGGATTTTGAAGACATGACAGACGGTAAAAAAGTCACGCCGAGCCTCAGAGGATGGCAGGGAATTTTTGAGAAGTGCTTCATGTTCAAATTCCCAGACTGCAAAAATGGTCCGACAGGCAAAATCTCATGAACATATTCCAATACGATTGTTTAGGGTCTTTGTTAAGTGTGCTGCTGTATTCTAATATAGGACGAACCAAGGAAATGAACAGGGTGCGACGAAGATTTTTAGTAGCAAGATGGAAATTCCTATGGATCAGGCCAGTGATCTTCCGAGCCTTTTTGCAGATGGCATCTATATGTACATTCCAGGTAAGTTTGCTGGTAATGTGGATCCCAAGGAAGGTGATGTCTCTAACTTTGTCAATGGGCTGGTTGTTGAGATAAAATTGTAGGTTTGGGTATGGATTGTGCCTAGTAGATATGACCATGGCTTTAGTTTTCTTAGCATTGGCTTAAAGGAAGTTGGATGTAAACCAATTAAAGACTTTGTTAATGTCCTCTTGAAAGTCAATAGTATCTTGGGTGTTGTTAATAGGTTTGTACAAAGTGGTATCGTCTGCGTATAACACTAATTTGCAACCTGAAGAAAAAGGGATATGACAGAGGTAGTTTATAAATATCAAGAAAAGGAGAGGTCCCAGGACAGAGCCTTGGGGGACCCCGGAAAGAACATGAACAAGGGAAGAAGTACAGCCAAGTACGGCTACACACTGGAACCTGTTAGTAAGATACGAGCACAGCCAAGACAAAAGTGGACCAGATATGCCAACAGCAAAAAGTTTTTGAAGAAGAAGCCTGTGGGGAACTTTATCAAAGGCATTTGCCAGATCAAAAAGGGCAACTGCCACATCATTGCGTGCTTCAAGGGCATTGTGCCAGTCCGAGATGGCTGTGAGGAGAGCATCAGTGGTTGAGGAGTTAGGGAGAAAACCAAATTGTCTTTCGGTTAGCAAATTTCTTGAAGGTGAGAGAGAATGTGCTTGTGAATGATTTTTTCCAGGATTTTGGAGATGATTGGTTGGAGAGAGATAGGACGGTAGTTATTTATGGAATTCTTGTCTCCCGATTTGTAAACAGGAATGATGCGGGATATCTTCCATGCAGATGGAACTTTGCCAGAGGAGAGTGAAAGATTGAAAATGTAGGAGAGAATAGGAGAGATAGAAAGGGCAGTACCT
>JAMKCH010013067.1:0-26070 GCA_023653785.1 Ophioderma brevispina
CTGGTGGATCTTGTGAGCGAATCTGGTAATGATAGTCTTTGATTTACGGAAGAAGGAATTCGTAAATTTTCAGAGAATGCCCCTTTAATCGGCATACATGGCCACTGTGAACACCCTACAAGTGGCATGGGTCAGTGGTTCTTCTGACCAACTTTGTAATAAAATTGGATTGATTCAGCCCAAATTTATTGGTCGAGCTATGAGTTGCAAAAATATTGGGCGAGACGCAGTCGAGCCCAATATTTTTAAAACTCATAGCGAGACCAATAAATATTGGGGGCAAATCATCCAATTTTATCATTATCATGCATAGGATCCGATATTATCACGTATCGGACACCTCAACGCATGATAATGGCTGAAATCGGCCCATGCGTTTAGCACTAGATAGCGCTGGTAGCATTTTAAAAGGAGTCGGCCCGGGGGCACTCCTATTTTCACTCAAGGACCCCGTTGTTTGGAAAATAGAGCAAATTTGTCACCCAAAAACCCTATTAGTGTTCAATTTGGCTCTCACCCAAAGACCCCTATGTTTTGCATGTCAACTGTCACCGATTTCCCCTGAGTTCGAAAGTTCCAGCCTTACACCTGTAGACTACCTGTGTTCCATTTCATAATTATGTGAGTACTTCCCTCGGAAACGTAGCGTTTCATGCCAGAAAGAAGCAGAAACTGACAAACCACTGGCTACACTACCAGCTAACATAAGTACAAACATTCCAGCTGGGTCGTCCGATTAAACGTTTATCTTTGGCAGCGACTATGATCGAAACATTACGTTAATGCTATATGCAAAAATAATCTCAAGAAAGCTCCACGTGACCTTTGACTTCAATTTGCATACCCCTTCATACCTGCCCAGTAGTCGTCTCCGTGTGCTAGGTACCAAAGTGATGGCACGTTCCATGGAAACCTGGCAAATTTTAACAAATGTGTGTTCCCTGCAATGTATAAAAAGTAAAAACAAAAACAAACAAAAAACCGAGACAGGCCTAAATGAAGCTGGCCTTTTTTGTTTTATTTTGTTTACTACCAATAACTTCAAATTGAAGCGTTTTTGGGGGTTAAAAAAAGGAAATCATAATTACAAATGAAAACAACAGAAAACATGAAATATATCCTTTTGAAGGCAGGCAATATTTTTATGTATTTCAGTATACAAGCGCTAATATTCTGGACAAAATGTTAATACTGAATTGTCGTGGTATCGTAAAATCATTAAACCCGTTACTTAGATATTTTAAATAGTTTTGGTGCCTGCTGTAATGTAAAAAAACATAACTTTTGCATGATTCTGTGCATTCGCGTTACAATGATACTAATATCATAAAATAATTAGGTTTGGGGGAATTTCGGAAAGTGGCCAAAAGTCAAAAAAAAAAAAAAAAAAAAATTTCCCCCCCCCCCCCCACAATATGGCCTCTTACCGTTCATAGTAGATTTCAAATTAAGTGAGACCCCATGCGTATTTCGATAGGGGGATATTGATATGGAGTTCAATCCCCGGCCATGCGGAGACTAGGCCTTTGTTGCCATTACAGAACATAATATGGTACAAAGTTACTGTACAGAATCGGCTTACTGGAAACTGATGCATTCAGTTCTACAATGCTCTGTTAATGATAGAAGGACTTATGCTATGCTTGGGCCCGGATGTCAAATCCGCTTTGCTCTAATCTCAATACAAAGTTGGCCCATTTTTGATGGCCAAATAAAAACTAAGTTGTGTTATGTGTGCATTGATATAAGAATACATTATTTCTCCACTGCTGTGATAAGGAATGATATTCAAAGGTAAGTTATGTTCAAATAACAACGTTTAATGAAATAATTGCTGGTGCTTTCATCCTGATACTTTAATTGAAACATCCAAGCTATCTTATATACAAAATAATGTATTTTTATGTCAACATTATTTACTAGCTACATTAATATGCATTGTATGAGTACCACAAACTTTTTGTTTTACATGTGGCCATTAAAATAATTCTTCTTACCCCTCACGGTGAATGGACAGACCTAAAACTTTTAATGAGGTCTCACTTATTTTGAAATCTACTATAACACTCAAGGGATACATTTTGGTGTATTCACGCACTTCACTGTTATAATTAAAGGTGGATGGCCCGATTTAAAGGTGTGAAGTTTTCATCTTAATAGATTGGCCCTCACTCTAAAAACCCACATGTAAAGCCCCATAGAGTACTTTCTAAAAATAATATTGGTCGACCAAAATGGGGCACATTTTCGCTCATAACTTCCAAACCAAACATCCTAAATAGTACATCCAATCCAATCAGGGTCCATTTTATTCACTCACTCTGTAGTATGAAATCCCCTCTGCAAGCGAGTTTGACACGCGACAGTGATAACATTGTTTGCCATGCAAGAAATAGAACTTTAACTTCTGTCAAATTTGTAGGTGAATACAATTCTAATGTTTACAAGTCTACAATATCTGCGATAGCAATGTTTTGACAATAGCGAAGCGACGTTTCGTTATCATATACGTGGCGTGTATCTGTACGTGAAACGTGGGGTCTTTTGATCGATCGATCCACGTACAATTATGTTCATATTCCACATACAAATACACGTATGGCAACTATTAAAAAGTTCCTATATGATGTGTATTCACTTACAATAATGATATTTGGATATTAGCCAAACTCTGTTAACTGAAGCAGACAATGGTTGTTTTTAAGTGGCGGGTAGCGCTATGAATTATTGTATGAGTTCACATAACTTGTATGTTGTATCTGAAATCATCCCAAGGGGCGTATGTTTAACAACACTGGATAATGAAAGTTACAGAACAATGCCATGGGATCAACTAGTGATTGCAGCTAGCTTTGTTATTCTCAGACTGGTTGCAGGTGCCATCGGATCCTAGCTGCAAGATGACGGATACATCAGCTAAGCCACAATGGCACATACCATGTATTGGTGCAGTCCTTTTTTCTGCTGAACTATCCATAGCATTGGTAGTAGTGATACTTCAACTCAACAGTCAAATTGCTGATATAGAGTTACCAACGAAAAAACACTACATGCCGGCAAATCCGACATCAGAACGCACACTAAAACCTACTAATCATGTTCCCGAATCTTTACTCTGCAATTGCCTGAAAAATGGTGCACCTCGATTTCAGGTCAATCCAGGTAAAGAGATGAAGACCAACACCAAAGTTAATGGTCAACACAATCATGAAAGGGCCAAGAAACACTCAACAGTTTCTGGAACGACCAAACATCGACAGGCGAAAGACAACAGTAAAATAATAAGAATAGACTGCTGTAATATTAAAAATAAACAGATTAAAAAGGTGAGTAAACCTCGAACAATAATTGCATCTTAATTTACATTGATGATATTATTTTATTAAATGTGCGTATTCCGATTGTCTTTGGTCTGCCCGGAAGTAGTGTCGATTTTGATAATAGATGAAAGGCTTCGTCCCCGACTTCCTTTAAAAAAATAAATGTTTGTATTATCGTTAACCCTTATGTGTGCATAACATTACGTGTAGATTGTTGCTGCACAAAATTTGTATTTTCTGCCCATAAACTGATAGAAGTTACAGTAAATGAGACATTGTGATACAAACAAAACGCAAGCTAGCTAGGACTCAACTGCAATTAGTGTAATAAGCATAACTATGTCAAATATATCGGGCGAACCATTATACAATATTGTTTCTGCGCAACAAACCATAAGTAATTTGTACAGGAAATAACAGAAATAACAGAAATCATCTGATTTCTATCTGCTTTACATGTGGTCACATAAGGGCACATGTGGTCCAGTGGATATGACTGCCGACTCATGATCCAAAGGTTGTGGGTTCGAGCCCCGCTGTGGCCAATGTGTTGTGCACTTGGGCAAGGCACTTTACCTCACTTGCTTCGTCGACCCAAGCGATATTCGGGTAGCTGTTATGGGGGATATTACAATCTAAGTGCTGATAGGCATGTGCGCTTGGCCGGCTGCCGGCCTAGGTGAAGCGAAATGATTGTGACGATTTCCTGAAGGCAGCGTAATAATAATAGGCAACAGCGCTTTGTATCCTGTGGAAAAGGCGATATATAAATGTCGGTATTATTATTATTATTATTACAGCATGTGAAGGATATCGTGAAAGAAAAATTGAAAATAAGACGACCACGTGACAGAAAAGACACAAGATATCTACACGGTAAGTTCAAAACCATTGTTTTAGAGTATATGTAAGTCTTATGTATACTCCCTTATAGTTTTTAAACTAGTCTTCCTTAAGGGGCATTCGTGATCCGCAGTTTCCTACCCCGACCTACCTAAAAAAGTTGAGATTTCTGTATCAATTACTTGCTCATAACACCATAACTAAAGATCGAAATCAACTGGAATTAAGGGAATAAGCTTTTTCTCCGTTGATATTCCTCGTTCAAAAAAAAAAGCTGCTGATCGTGCATTTTCTATTGCGGGCCGCGCATTTGGAATGAGTACCTACCAACATCTAGTGAACCACAAATAAACAGAAGTCAATTATTAAACCAAAATAAGATAACATACAATCTTTGTGCCATAATGGCGTTCTAGTCGGGCTATGCTCAACACAGAACGAAACGCTTTATCCCCGTGTGAAAGAAGGATATATGACTTATAGGATAATGGAAATGAGTTGTTTTTGTATATGGACCTTTCAGCGGCCTTCGACACCGTAATTAGATTCATTCAATTCTTCTCTTGATGTTTGTTGTCAATTTCATATATCACTGTATGGCGCATAGTGGATTACAATCGTTACAGCGTTTCTTCGGTGATCTGTCTGAGTGAAGGCGGCGAGGGGCTTTGTTAAACGGTTTGAGCTCAATTTGGAGTTACTCAAGGATCGGTTCTTGGATCAATTTTCTTTGTTCAATCCCTAACGTCTCTAAGGAAAATCTGACGATAACCGCAAAAAAAAGGAGGGCAGCGCACGGTCACTCCTCTGTCAGATCCGGGGCAACCTTCCCCAAACCCAAGGAAGGAGGTCCGCTCCGTGATTTTTCCAAAGTGCATTTAAATGCAGTTAAAGGAAATATGTCATGATTCATGAATATTGGCAATTTGGTATGGATATGGAAAGCTTAGTAACGTAGATTACTATAAATCAAAATAAGTGAAATTGTCCACATTTGTGGATAGTATTTTGCTTCTTTTAAATTTCCCACCCAATAGCTACTCGAAAACGATTCCGACAAATCCACATCGCAGGCCAAAGGTGACGTCAAAGTGTTATTCATCAGAATATTACGTCGTCATTGGGACCATCATATCGCAGTGTTGCCACTTCAATAATATTAAACCACAACGAAAATGAAAAAAAAAATATGTCATTCTGTAACTTTTTTTTTCTAAATTTTAGTATTACTTTCATTAATCCATCAATATTACAGTGTCAGCAAAACAATTCGAGTCAACACGATGTTTTGGTCATCACTTTGGACCCACGGCCCCCCCCCGTCAGAGTTGGGGGCTTTTGATCAATGAAGCCGTGCGAAAAATCCGCCGTTGTCTTCGTATGTCAAAAAAGCAAAAAATTAAAATGCCTCTATTTTGTTAATTTTACATAAAATTGCTATTATTTTTAGGAAATTCGTGATGTATGTACAGATTTTGATGATGTAAGTCAAACTGGCTTGACAACATCTTGACATATTTCCTTGAAGGGGCGGTAGCATATACATTATCATCAGTAAAATTATTCGAAAGCATGGTATCAATTACTACATTTACGCTTGATGAGTGATGATATCCAACCTTATCTGGCCTTCGATCCCAAATTAGCATTAAAGGTCCCGGAAATGCAAATAGAATTGGTTGTTTGTGTGAAAGGAAATATGTCAAGAATTTTGTTAAGCTCAGTTTGACTTACATTCATAAACTATATGTACAACAACATCACGATTCCCGAAAAAAATAAACAATTGATTGTAAAATTAACAAAAATATGGGCATTTTAAATTTTGCTTTTTGACATACGAAGAGAAAACGGGCGGATTTTTCGCCACGGCTTCCATTGATCAAAAGCGCCCAACTCGTGACGTCAAAGTGATGGACCAAAACATCGTGTTTACTCGAATGGTTATTGTGACCACTGAATATTGATGGATTAATGAAAGTAATAAAAAATTAGAAAAATTTTTTTTTTTTTAAATGAAATATTTGTTTCATTCGTTGTGTTTAATATTATGACGTGGCAACACTGCGATGATGGTCACAACGACGTAAAGTATGGATGGTAATCACTTGATGTCACCATTTGCTGCGATGTGGATTTGTCGGAATCGTTTTCGAGTAGGTAGATTGGGCGGGAAATACTTAAATTAAAACAGGGCCAAAATACTCAACAAATGTGGACAATTTTCAACTTATTTTGATTTATATGTAATCTACGCTACTTAAAGGCTTTCCATCCATACCAAAACTTTTCCACAAATATTCAGAATCATGACATATTTCCTTCAAGTCTACAAGGAGGGACGAGAAAGCATTCAATATTTGGGTTGGTGATGACATAACTAGGGAAAACAAAAAAAAAAAAAAAAAAAAAAAACCCCCCACAAAAAAATATAAAAAAGAAAAATAAAATAAGCAAAACAAAACAATAGAAAATTATGATTTTCAGAAGAAGTTTGTAATCTATTTCGGATTTTTGTAATAGCAAAATTACAGGTGACTGGTGTGAATCTACTTATGGCCTCACTGAAAATCAATAGCTTAACTAATGATGCACTGGTAGTGTATTCTTTGTTGTGGCCCTGGTTATTTGAATGGAATCGCCCCGTAAAGATTTGGACCTTAGGTTTATCATCTCATTCTGGGACCTTTAACGAGATTGTCAATCATGCATAAAATGACATACATGAAAGGAAGACAAGAAACATGCTGACGCTGAATAATAGCAAAAACATAGTTTTTCCTTACAGCACCGCCTTACAACTTGTTGAAGTTGAGCATGTATCTCTTCAAATCGCGCGTACACCATCTGTGCCACCTCCGCTGTATTTTCTGCTCTTAATTTTGTCCACTCGCCTTTATCCTTTCCACTACTCCGTCCTGCGTGCTTTACAGATCTCCCTCATTCAAAATATGGAATCTGGGGGGTAGTTTTTGATCAACCCATGTCAAGAAGGATCATGTGAATCCTTCATCTATTGTCAAAACTATGAACTATCATCTTAGGAAATACACAGAATTCATCGAACATCCTGTTGGAAAGCTGCCATCATAGTCAGTTCGATTGTCCCGTTTATACTATGCAACTCGCTTTTGTATGGTGTATCAGCCAGAAAAATAAGGAAGTACAACACTTCAAAACAAGGCTGCCATGATTATTTTCAAGTGTGAATAGACCCCAAACTTATGACCCCTTTGCGGAGAGAGATTCATGGGTACCTGTAAAGGAGAGAGTTATCTTTAAGATACTTCTCCTGAATTTTAAGGGCGGGATTACCCTTTTTCCTGCGTACTTGTCGATCTTCTTGACATTCTCAACTGTCGATAAATTGGCGACAAATATTTTTGTGTTGTGACCGCGCCTCTGGCACCCTCCCTTCTTCATTCGTCGTTTATATTCGGCAATCTGTTTTAATAAAGGCCTCAAAACTCACTGTACCCATTATGAATGAAACGGTGTTAATATGTTGCCCTGGTGTCATATTGGTTATGTTTAAATTTTCTGCTTTTTAGAGTTGTATATCATTTTGCTGTGTGATTTTTAATATGTCATCATATTATGTAATCCAAAGTCATTTAAGGAATTTTTAAATGTGTAGTGTAAGCGCTATGATAAATTGGAATAGCACTTCATAAATGCTGTGCAATACTACTACTACTAATACTAATCATAATCTCATGAAGGAAGTGTGTCAGGACCATCAAAAAAGGCAACCATAGGGCTACAAAAAGTGGTGGCGCCCTACTAAATTTACTACACAATAAGTAAACCATGCTTTACAAGTTACATATCTTTGTCCATCATATCTTTACAAAAAGAATGATATACTGGGTTACACGAAAAAAGGGTAAGAGTGAACACAAGACGTATCGATTTTAAAGCTAATGTTTAAAGGTACTAGAATCCAAATGCCACCTTTAATTAAGTTAAAAACATGTTGTTTTATAGTTCGAAATAACCACTTTAAATTATTACCTTTCACTCCAACTAAATTTTCATTCACTAGCACTATATCATGACCGCAGGGCCAAGTTGCAAGAATTTACATCTAAAACGATATAAATAAAAATTACTAGAAAATATAATTTAAAATAAAAATACATATAAAGCACCTATTAGCCATGATTAATTTAGTTGTGGCATAAATGTTAGAATAAAAGTACAGCAAAGGCAACAACCAAAAACCAAAATGAGTTCATGTTGCAATGACTTTAAACCTGAATAACCTGAAACTTACATGAGTATAAAAATCATTAAGAATAAAAACACTTCCGTGAATTAAGCAAAATGTATATGACGATGGACCTGGTTACCACCCCCCCCCCCTCAAGAATTATATAAAGCACCCTCGAGCTTATGATTTTGATACCAGTGGATAGGCATGGTCATCCTATTTCATTGATACCAAAATAAGTACCAACATACCTAGATATAGCGTCACAATGACGTCATCAAAGTCCCGAGTCGGCCAAAATGGCATTTTCCACAGAAAATAGGCGAAAATCCATTTTGCGCTAAAAAAACGTAGGAATATCGGATTTCATGCGGTTTTCAGCTCTAACGATGTCAATCGGCTGGTTGACATCAACTGGAGTTTTGAGCCATACTGTGCATAATATTTTCAAAAAGCCACCATAAAATATCCATGGGTGGCAACCCCCGCCCCCTAACTTGACGCAGACCCTAACCCCGGTGAAGGTGCTACATTCACATTTTTTGCGCTAAAAATGACCGGAAAGGATGAGAGAACGATTAACCTCCCCCCCCCCCCTTGCGTAAGTACCACACTAAAACGCCAAGTCAACTATGCACCGGCTAAAAATGAGGTCAAAATTATGACCACAAAAAGGGTAATTTCCCAACACGTTTTTGATCACAACGTGGTCAACATTTTAACCCCAGTCGGTGCATTTTAGTCGGTGCATAGTTGACGCAAAACGGGGGTAAAAATGACCCCGTTGTTGAAACCTTTTAGGGGTGTAGTGTTGAATGCCAAATAGCGCCAACTTTCAGTTCTGCCCCGGGAATATATTGAATTGTAAACTTTTTATACTTCTCTTTGAGTACGAGGACGCCAGAAGACGTCGTTTGGTGTTAGAAACGGACGATATACCAAAAATGAACAAATGGATATACCGAAATGATACAACACACATGGATAATGTTACTGTAAATGTTTTAAACAAGGTTGAATAAATCACAAAGCTCGACTTTGCGGGAGAGCATCTGATGGTCAATTCAACCGCAGAGCTTGTAACAGGTAACGTCTCATCTCTCTCTCTATCCATCTATCCTCTCTCTCTCTCTGTATCTATCTCTCCTCTCTCTCACTCTCCCTCCCCACTCTCTCTATCTCTCTCAAACAAATAAATTCTTGAAAATCATTCTGCGCGAAGGCCATTCCATAGTAAAGGACTTGTAACTATGAAGAACTACGTTCAGCTTGCTTGTACCATTCAATTCCCTTTTAACATGACCATGAACTTTTTGACACAAAATAATGGTATGGTTTTTTCACGAAACAAGATACATATTTTTCGCGACCGTGATTTTTTCTTATTTAATTAATGTCGCCAGTTTCTCCGAGCTTCTATATAATATTTAAGAAATAATAATATTGAAATGCTGGGAGTTACAAGGGCATATAGCATTAATCACCAAATAAAATGAGGAGTTGCAACACAAAATAATAGCCTTTGCCTTTGGTGTAGAAGGTCCGAGGTTCAAATCCCGAAAAAGTGGGCCTTTTGTAAAAGTCGACCCCCTGTCCTGTTTTGGACTTTTTGAACATCAATCACATCACCAGAAAGTAGACTTTCTTGTCAAATTGTCAAAATCAGCAAAAGGTCGTCCTTTTGTCCATGTTGTTGAATTTGGAGGGTGCGATCGAATTCCTGCATGGTACTACTGTCTGTGGTACCTAAAATTGTCAGCGTAATCCCCTCAATTACAGTTGTTAATGCCAAGATATGCCTGATAAAGAAGAGTAATTATGTTACCGTGCAATTAGTGGGCAAAATCAAGACAAAACAGGGTAACAAGCAGGTACAACATAAATGCTAGTTTAGGGCCATTATGGTTTCCCTGGGCTTTTCGTGTGTGTTTCTAATTTCTATTGAATTCCAACACGCATTAGTCACTTTATCAAAAGATTGATGGTGCCAATTTTTCTAAGCATTTGTAATGTATTATTTATGCAAATGAATACGACGTCAATGAAAGTATGGTATATGATTCTTTGACCATTGGAAAACTCGTAGGCCCTATATGGCATTCTTAATAGCATCTTCGATAAAAAAATAGTGCGCTGGTAGACTGGAAGGCGTGCGATGCTTAAGAGTGATGAAAGTGCGTTACTCTTCGGTCTTCGAACTTCAGCATATTAGCCCATTAGTGAGGCCCAAGGTCTTACATCAGAGATACAATTTTCCAAATTTGCTGATAGCTTCAGTTGTCTTGGATGACTACAGTCCTAAATAGAGTTGTGTGTGGCATCTGCATAAATCATTTGCATAATTCCGCTATGTGCACCAATGACGTCATTCAAAGGACCAGTATATAAGATGAAATCAATAGGTCCCTTGATAGATCCCTGCGGAGGATACAAAAAAATGATATGAATATGTGAATTGGGTGGGACCGTCTGAAATCCTATCAAGTTCCCGTAGAGAACGGAAAACCTCCATTCAAATCACAACGGGAACACATTGACCCATTTATGATCGGCTGTAGGGCTAAGGAAGAGTTTGCGATTGTCAAATGGAAAGAAGACGAACAAATATTCAAGTAGGTCTATTTTCTAACATTTTCATTGTGTTGTAACTGCGTGGCTCTCTGCGCTTCCGCGACTTCCCATACCGGTTTCACAGTTTTGAACTTGTAAATGTAACACTACTTAACTACGCTCGCACTCACATCCGTTGATATTTTGAATTAGAAGCTTTTTCCCCTTAAGTTTATTTTCAACTTTTTAGAACAATCGCGGTGATATTGAACAGTAGAGATGGCTCGCGATATTAAAACGTAAATTTGCTTCTTTGACTTATTCCTAAAAATCAATTAAGACTTGTTTCATGTTCACAGGTACTAGCGACAATGCTGACGGGCCGAAACACTTTCGGCACGGACGGGCACAAGCCAAGGGGCCTATCTTCAAGAAATGAGAGATTATGAAGACGAAGGTTATCTTCAAATAGAGGTCTCTGGATTTTATTACACAATTGTCAGGTAAGTCCAAAAGGTACATGAAGTCATTCAATAACATTGTGTGGCATTAACGCGTCGGCGTCACCCCAAAAAAATTCTAAGAAACATTTGAAAGTTTGATGAAAAACGGTCATCTTCCTCTAGCAATATCGGCACATTCAATATTTCCGAGTGATAAGAGTTGACGCCTTTATATAGGATGAGGTGACATCAGTGTTTACAAACACCAAGTTAGCACTGGGTCTGATACATATTAGAGGTGCCAGAAGAATATTGCTACAGTTACAGCATCAATAATAGCCTATCACGGCCTGATTGAGCGCGAATTTTAAAAGCCAACAAGGCAGGGGTGTTCACGAATACTGCCGGGCAGTGCTTGTTCGTTGCACGGAGTTGACGTCACATGTCAATCATCTATGGGCACGCTGTTTGACCAATCCGACACCTTTTGTTTTAGAGAGAATCAATGAGTATGGGTCCATGATGGCCATCACTTTTTTAAACACATTTTCCTTTTTTTTTTACATTTAAAAAAAATTAAAGTGCCAGTGTGTCTCTCAAAATGTATATTTGTATCATACAAAAAAAAACAATATTCCTTTCTTAATGGAATCTGACATTAAAGTTGTTAAAGGAATTTAAAATTCTAATTTTTTTTTGCTATTTCATAACGTCATTAATATCGAGATCCCAATATTTTTGCAACCAAATTGTCCGTATTTAAAAAATGTGTTTTGTCTAGCAATCCCGACATTTTTGCAAACCAAATTGGCCTATATTTACCACTTGCAGATAACAATATTTCAAAATCTCAACTTCGACAATCAAAATGACGGCGTTATTTGTTTACATCCACAAGAAAATGACTGATAAGTGGTTTTATTTTTTTTATTGATTGGTTACTCTGCATTTACATTTTCCAAATTATGATTATTTTCAGTGTTATTAATATTAGAAAATTCTGATAAGATTAACTTTTAACGTTTTGTTTACAGATTTACTACATACAAATACCGGGAACCACTCCAGCTATATCACATGAAGAACCCATTAAGCTTAGTTCGGAAGTTAGACTAAGTAATTGCTTCTTTCTATTATCTTTTCTTTCACATGATTATCTGTTCATTACTTTACTTCCTACAATGTCTATTGGTGAATTATGGATAGGCTGTTCTTCAGTGGCGTACCGACCGGAGAGTTTGGTGTTAAATAACACCAGCGGATTCGGTCTCGTATTGATTCCAGAAGGTCGTAAATTAACACCAGTAGTGTCCATTTTGGCAAAGGCCGTGTTAAAATAACACTAGCACTGACCATACGGTAAAATTAACCGTTTAGGCCCGGCTCATTTGGGAGCTTTTGGCTACCTTCTAGCCGATTCGCTTCAGCGGTTCCATGGGTTTTAGCGCAGTGAAGGTGAACCATTTTTGAAGGCTAGCGAGAGCGAGAATAGCATTCTGCCGGGAGCCTGCTCTAGATTTGTAGGGAACATTAATGTCTCGCTCGAGGCTTGTATTTCACATGACACTGCAACCCGATATCAAATGGTCTGCCCACACAAGTTTTTGCCGACGATAGGTCAGTAATTGCCAATTGTATATCGCTAAAGTTTTGGTGTGGCGAGGCCCAGGAAATTGCCTAGCAACGGGTCCTGGTAAAGTTACCACCAAGTCAGGGTCATTGTACACCACTTTGTGTTAATATGACACCTACATTATGGTATTTAACACCGAGGCGTAAATCTAACACCAGTAGTACTTATTGTTTGATTAATCGCTATTAATCGTCTTGTCATCTCCTTTAAACACAACCAATGAACATTGGCACAAATATGATCGTGATTTTATATAATAACACGTGTTTTTACTTTATAGATTAAAACGATTGGTCAACGAATTTGGAAATGTCCAAATCAATTACAATGTGATTAACAGAAATTACCCTTAACATTTTATATCTTTTCTATAACTAGAAGTTTCTACTCTGCTGGATGACAACCCTTTTACAAGTTAATCAAAAAAAGCGTTGCAGTTCAGCGATGGTATTCCCCTTGCGGTAAAGATGGAAACATGTCTTTTGCACATTTTAAAATATTTACCTATCCTGTGGAATCTTCCTTATGCCCATGATAACTTCCAGTCGCATCGAGCGATTTCGGCTTCATGAGCAATGCGAACACTTGATCTTGGGTCAAAATCGGGCACTGCGCACGCCAATCGCATCGCTCTCTGCGACTGAAGTATGTCATGGCTTCAATTTCCTTTTTTCGGACCGATCCTTAAGATAACTTTGTCCAGCATTTCAATACGTTTGCGTTTTCTGTGTCCCTCGACGACACAAAAACTTTAGCAGTATAATAGTGCGGGATGCCCTAATATCTCCACAACTTCGTCTGTCGCAAATGTTCACTTTAAGGACCGCAAAATGGAATCCTTTTCATTCCCAAAACTAAAGCTCTTTTGGTTTAAAAAATGACAGCAGATTAATGTCTCTTGGAACCAAATACCAAGAGACATACAAATATCACCAAGTATTTCAATATTCAAGAAAAAGTTACGGCATTCCTTAAAGAAAGATAATGAAAGTGCTTCTGCCAGATTTGTACTACAGTTTAGATTTAGTATATAAACCATACTATTATGATTGTATTTCTGCATGAAATCCCATATTATATTCAATTGTTATTTAGTGTAACTATAATCATGTTTAATGTATTTATATTTGACTCTTCTACATGGATGTAGAGTTATTATGGTATTATTTTGAGGCTAAATGTTTTCCGTTTATGTAATGTAAATATCCGTGTAACGTAAACGTCCATTGTCTTTACGTGATTTTGCAATAGGGGGTGCATCATTTTCAGGCTTTGCCTATCGTTGTACCTCCTCCATCACTTTTAGTTTGTTTTGTTTTAAATCCTGTGTATATTTTGTGCTTTTGATACCAAATAAATAAACTTGATTGATCAATTAGTTTTAACCTCATGCCGTATTAAAATAGTATTTATAAATCCTGGTACTGCACAGATCTACCAACTCTACAGATTACAACTACTGGCAAAGTTCTAAAGCCCATGATATACTTTCAGTCGCAGCGAGCGATTGGCGTGCGCAGTACCGGATTCTAACCCAAGATCAAGTGTTACGCATGCTCACGCGCAGAAATCGCTCGCTGCGACAGGAAGTATATCATGGGCTTTACTTGTCAGCCCTCCTTATATTTCACAGCTAGTTTTCCCCAATATCTTAAAACGGCTATTACAGTAGCATCATGCATAAACATAACCTAACGACGGTGATTGGTATCACCGAAATATTCGGATGTAAGTGTTGTTGACAAGTTTTAAATTCTTCATAACCTAACATTGTCCAATAGAAAAGTTTATTGATGATATCATTTGAAATGTATCTTGCAACAAACCTGAAAATCCCCAGGGAAAATCCCAAGCAATTTATAGTACAGATTTTACCATTAGAGAAATTCCATTGCATGATTTCACAAACCAGCTTGGCTACTTTCCCTGATAGGAATCTTTTCTCTATTACCTGGAATGTTATTACATTACATACAAAAGAAAAATAATATTTTAATCACAAAATTTGGGATACTATAACAGAAGCCATAATGTTTAAATCTACATACACTAAATATAAATATCTCCCTAAACCAGTCATATTTATATGAAGAAATGAATGCAATCAGTCTGCTGTTCTATGACGTGTCCAATCATAAAGTGTGTGTAAGTGCGGGCACTCTTGTGAGTGTGTGCACGGGGGAGTTGGGTGGGAGTTTTTTTTTTCAGTCTCTCCAATATTGGAGAGTTTTATTACAAAGTAAATATAGGCCACCGGCCCGTATCACATACAAAATGATTTCATCTATGTTACTTGAGGAACTAGAAAACATATAAATGAACAAAATTTACAGAAAATAGCAATCCTTCTTCCGTGTTCATTAAGCATAATAACAATATGTAGCAATTGCACTTAGAAGAGTTCATTTATGAGGTCATACAATTGACAAAATTTTCCATTGTTGGTTGTAAAGTGGACATGGAAAACAAGAGCTTTGTTTTCAGCGTATTTACAGTTAGACCCCATTATCACAGAAAACGTGCAAGACATTAAATATGTTTTGGGATCAGGCACATATCGGCATAAGTACCAACATCATCAGCAAAAAATAAAGTTCTTGAATACATAGCTACACCGATCATTCAGCTATCATAGAGCACGTAAACCATTGGGAAAAAAATACTGGGCTCAAACATCAAAAACCTTGCACAGACAAGGGAGTTGAGCTGTGTTATGGTGTAGGCCATCTGGTGTGTAAGGGGACGCATGTGTGTGTGTACGCGCGTGTGTGTGCGTATGCACAGGAGGATGGATGCCAAGCACTTTTTTGATAAAAATCATAATCAGTAATAACATTATGTTGTTTCTTGTCAGAAGCGATTCAACCAATGGACGATGGTTTTACTATCGCGTCATTCCACTCGACAGATAATTTCCACATGGAGGTTCGCAGATTCCAGCGATTTCAATGCTAGAATAGTGCGCTTGTATGCAGGCGGACAGTGTGTATGTCACAGCCAACGTACCACCAACGAATAGGATGGCAGTATATATTATAATATGAACATTATCGAAGTTACTTTGGTCTTATTTTATTGAATGAACTTTGAGAATAAGATATTTTCTGTATTGATAGCGGTCAGATTTTTATTGCCCAAAATATGCCAAGCAATACATTTTTTATTATTAAGGAGATAGGAAAACTTTTTGCATTTGTGTATGATGGCATTTGTCAATCGGCAAACTTGGTAATAGTCGATATCACACATTAAAGTTAGCAAAAGCTTTCGTGTTACAGTAAATACTTTTGAATGGGCTCTATGAATGAATTGGGCTGTATTGTAATGTTTTCCTTCGACTTTTTCATGGGATTTTTCTTCAATCTATAGAGCAGGAGCAGAATATCATAGTTCCTTATTTAGGGAGTTCGTTAATGCCCGACTACATTAAGGTTTGACACCTTTAGTCGTTAGTATGAACTCTACATCAATGCTAGTTAGTTAGTGGTGTCAAATTGTGGTGTTCACTTTTTCAATAGGGGCCAATTTAAGTTTAAAACAGGGGTCAAACTTTAATTACTACAATCATGTGAAAATGTATGACGAATCATGTTGAAATGTATGCCATATGTCAGTCTAGTCATAAGGATTACAAAAATGTATAGTTTGTACATCTATGACCATGTTTTAGAGTTATTGGGGTAATATAAAATGGCTAAAAGTGGGCAAAAAAAGGTCAATTTCATTTGTACAGGGGTAAAATAAGAAGTTGCTCAAATTTGGCAAAAATGAAACAAATTGTTCATCTAGCTAATGTTGTCAAAATAAGGAATAGATTTGTAGCATTGACAATGCATAGTATCATGCTATGTTGACAAAATAGGTCATGGCGGCAAATAATCCAATTGGCATTGACGCTGCATTTGACCTTTATCTCGGTAAGGAAAAAAGTTAGTGGGGATGAACGGTGATGTTTGACCAAGTCATTGTTCCCGCTCTAATTACATGATGAAAAAAAAATGCCAAAACAATGGCTGTGGCAGTTTAATTATCACAAAAGCGTCTGTATTCAGCATTGTAGTCGATGTATTTAGTATGTGGTTAGTATATTGACTTCCTCATATATAGAAATATGAGGCGAACAATGATTTTGTTTGCCCTTGATAACGAATTATGTTTAAAGGGGCAACGAGGAGATTTCAACATATCAGGTTGTCCCTTAAAAAATCAAAAGTAGGGGGCCTACTGATTTTTGCCCTGATGTAAAGCTTCCATCAAACAAAAATAGTCCCCATCTGAAAGGATTAAAGCTGAGAATGGTTCGGGGTTATTTGGTACAAAAATTGTGAAATTTCTAATTTTGTATAGAGGAGCAAATACGAAATTCAGTTTTTTTTTTAAATAAGCATTATAATATAAGCATTCCAAAATCACCTTTTTCTCTCTTTTAAGACGTTCTGAGCCAAATACTAAGTGAGAAATCTATTGAGTGTCCTATTTTCATGAAATGTACTATTATGACACAATCTCTCGTTGCAGCTTTAAAGCAAAAGGATCCGCTTAATGAGTATTCTCATGATTGGGTCAACAATTTTCGATTGTTGTGACTTTTAATATTTCAAAGTGAAAATAACTGTCATGCCCATGTACTCGATAATATTAGTTTATATCCCTGGTTGTTCACGCGATACAGAAAAATATTTATGGTTTGTTTCTAATATCGCCTCATATTGGAAACAACCCGTTCTTAGATATTTCCGATTGCGTGAGAACAAATGGGGGTAACGATTTTATAATTTAGTATGTTTACACCTAAAAAGTAGAATAGATTAATTTTATTAATCTGGATTAGCACAGCCCAGTAGATCAAGGCATCCCTTCATTACAATCCAGAAAGCTCAGTAGACCTGACCTGTCCTGTATTGAGGCCTAAAAAAGTACAAATCAGCAGGTTGGACTAACTCATAGAGTTAAATAAATTAGCTCTATAGATTAACTTACTGCACAGCACAGTAACTCAGTCATCATAGTCCTTGCTACACACAGTTTTAATTGCCATTTCCAATGCCCAACATACAGTCTAGACCAATTGTCATGGGGCACAGTGATTCAGGTAGCTGTCTAGACTATGCAATCAAGAGAGTCTGCAGAGTAGCCACTGGCACTGTAGGCTCAGGGTAAAACCCCGGGGGGGGGGGGGCGGGGGGGGGCACTCATATAGGAAAGTGACGGGGATGTGCGGTGGATGGACTTTCAAAAGTAGGGGGCATTCGCGGAGGAACTTAGGAAAAAAGGGGGGGTCATTTGGGAGGAGGAGCAAATCTGGGGGTACAATCACTGAGCTTATCACATGTTGTGAAAAAAGGGGTCTTCTCGGGGTGAATCAACTTGAAACCTCCTTCACATTTTGTGAAAAAAAGCAGGTCATTCTCGGGCAAATTCTAACCATTCAAACCAGTTATATTGTTATAACATTAAAAGGGGCTTTCTGTGAGAGCCTATGAAATAGAAATAAATGGGGGTCCTTCTAGTGACATTTGATTAAAAAATAGGGAGGCATCAACTGGTAAAAAGAAAAAAAAGGGGGGTTTTCAGTGAGGACAGTTTTAAAAAAAGGGGTCTTTCATTGACAGCAGGTTTAAAAAAGGGGTTCTTTCTTGACAGCAGTTTTAAAAACGGGGTCAATAGTGCCGCACCTATTTTTAGGGAGGGCCTCCCCCCCCCCCGGGGGGTAAAAACACTAAACGTCCGTATATATGTTTTGAACGATATCATATTGGTCACTATTTCTCCAAAACACACAAGGGGAATTTGATTTTTTTTTGAAATGAAAGAACATAGGGATAATTGTAACAAGCGAAATCTTTGTTTGGGATTGCCAGAAGAAGTCACCCCATGCGTTGATCGAAAAAGCCATATTGGGTTGTGCTCTTCAGAGGGGGCTAGAGAGAACAGTCTCTTCCACAGATGCACAAGATCATTACATCTATAGATTTCAATGTATGTAAAGTAGGGACCTGGTACTTGGTGTAAGCATCATGGAATACGGGCTCATATCCAGTGAGTAATGAAAAATTACTCTGGTAAATATTAATTGGACATTAACCAATCAGCATTCACCATTCATGTCTACTAAATAATACATTTTCATCCCGCGGACTTTTGAATAGCGTTATCATGGTGTGTTTGCAGTCAGTTACCTATACCTCATTTCACGCCCAAATCAAATAGTCGGGTCGGATCGGAGAGGAGAGGAGACTTTACGCGCAAACTCCGCTCAGGAGTAAACTACTCTTTTCGCCAAAACGTCTGTATTTCATTGATCGCAATTTATCACATCATTTGGGTATTAATTTTTAAAAAAAGAAAGGTTTTAGATACTTGAGATGACGTTTGCTTTGATACAAAATTTCTGTCCAAATCGCGGTTAAGCGTCCCACGTAAATATCTACAAAATTATCAAATATGTGATGCCAATTTAGCTTCTTCAGGCATTTGCGTTCATTATATCCAAACGGCATTTTCAAATATTATCTTGGGCTGGGTTGTTTGAACATTTAAAGCGAAGTTAGGTATTTTTAAGAATTACGAGGTAATGGAGTTAGGTACTGACCATCCTTGTAGCTAGAGATCACATGAGCTCACAAGCACCGAAAAGGACAGGAAAAGACAGAACCACAGAAAAGGACAGAAAATGACATACAAGCACAGAAAAGGACAGGAAACGACATACAAGGACAGAAAATGACATACAAGACAGTAAATGACACAGAAGCACAGAAAAGGACAGAAAATGACATACAAGCACATAAAGGATAGAAAATGACATACAAGCACATAAAAGGACAGAAAATAACATACAAGCACGTAAAAGGACAGTAAATGACATAAAAGGAGAGTAAATGACACAGAAGCACAGAAAAGAACAGAAAATAACATACAACCGCGGAAAAGGACAGAAAATGACATACAAGCACAGAAAAGGACAGAAAATGACATACAAGCACATAAAAGGACAGGAAAAAACATACAAGCACAGAAAAGGACAGAAAATGACATACAAGCACATAAAAGGACAGAAAATGACATAGAAGCACATAAAAGGACAGAAAATGACATACAAGCACATAAAAGGACAGAAAATGACATAGAAGCACAGAAAAGGACAGAAAATGACATAAGCACATAAAAGGAATGACATACAAGCACATAAAAGGACAGAAAATGACATACAAGCACAGAAAAGGACAGAAAATGACATAGAAGCACAGAAAAGGACAGAAAATGACATACAAGCACATAAAAAGATAGAAAATGACATACAGCACATAAAAGGACAGAAAAATGAACCGCAAAAAAGAACACAAAAGGATAGAAAATGACATACAGCACATAAAAGGACAGAAAATGACATACAAGACAGTAAATGACACAGAAGCACAGAAAAGGACAGAAAATGACATACAACCACAGAAAAGGACAGACAATGACATACGTGCAAAAAAAATTACAGGAAAAGACAGAACCACAGAAAAGGACAGACAATGACATACGTGCAAAAAAAATTACAGGAAAAGACAGAAGCACAGAAAAGGACAGAAAATGACATGTATACAAGAATGGATCCAAACAATGGTGTACATTATATTATCATTTATAAACCCCACCCAACACAGGTCAATGGTTTTTCCCTTATAGGGTTTATGGATGAGTTTGATGAATTTTTGCATGAGATTTTTCTGCTGCCGGGTAAACTTATGTTGGGGGATTTTAATTTACACATGAACAAGCCACAGAAATCTGATGTTCTTAGATTTACGACACTAATAACATCCTTTGGTCTAAAAAATCATATTGACAGGCCATCGGGTAACACGCTCGATTTGATTATCACTCGTTTTGATGATGATTTAATCAGGTTGTTTGATGTTGGTATGCGCTATGGCTCAGACCACTATATGATAGCAGCAGTCTTGCGGCAGAGAAAACCACCACCTCAAAAGGTTTCATGTAATGTTAGAAATCTTGCAAAAATTGATTTTGCTGCTTTTAATTAAAAGTGATCTTAAAAATGAACTGGCAGCCATAAATACAAGAGGCCCTGGCAAATTGAGTGTTGATGAGCTTGGAAAGTTGTTTAATGTAAAGTTGTTTAACCATGCTTCAACCAATGTACTTGAAAAACATGCTTCCTCAAAATCTCGTTCGCGCGTCGTGCGTCCCAAGCCTGCTTGGTATAATGAAGAACTAAGATCTGAGAAGCGGAAACAGCGTCAGCTGGAAAGAAAGTGGCGTAATAAAACAAGACTTGAGGCCGACCATGATGTATATTGGAAACATCATAATTGTTCAATAAACTGCTTGAAGACTCAAAAATGCAGTCTTATAAGGACAATTACTCAATGCAGGGGCTAAAGATACATTCCGTACTATCAATGATCTGTTAAACCAAAGTCAAAAAATTTACCAACTTTGTATAATCCTAATGTGCTATATCTAGTAATAGTGAATCGGAAACAGGCTTTTTGTGATAATGTATTGCATAGTGGTGTGATTCAGAAGGACTTGATCAGTTTCAGAAAATTGCACCAGAATGAAGTGGTGTGTATCATCATGAAAAGTAGTAACAAAACTTACAAGATTGACTGTTTGCCAACTTATTCATGTTGTATTGCCGATTATTACAGATATTGTAAATACATCTCTTACTACTGGTGTATTTCCACAGGAAATGAAACATGCCATCGTGACACCAATTCTGAAAAAGATCAACTATGACTGGAATGATTTGAAAAACTACAGACCGGTTTATAATCTTGGGTTTGTTGGCAAGATAATTGACAAGGCAGCAATTATCCAAGTTAATGAGCATAATGCAAGGAAATGGTCTTGATGAAAAATTCCAATCTGCCTACAAAAGTAAGCACAGTACCGAAACGGCATTTCTCAGAGTGAAGAACGATATCGATCTAGCACTTGATGATAATAATGCTGTCTTTTTAGTTATGCTTGACCTTTCTGCTGCCTTTGATACCTTTGACCATGACATCCTGCTACAACGTCTGGAGCATGGCTTTGGTACCGTATCAAAGGTACAGCCCTTCAATGGTTTTATTCATATATAACTGGTCGCCACTTTAGAGTGTCTGTTGGTAGTAATATGTCAAAGATTTGCTTTCTTGAATGTGGCTTACCACAAGGATCAAATAATTGGTCCTAGAGCTGTACTTACATCTCATATGTTTCTTCCATCTACGTTTGCGTGGTCTATAAAACTACCAGATGTACGCTGATGATGTACCAAATGTTGTCATTTAATCCAAAGGTTCCAGGGGATGTTGAATGGTTAACATCTTGTGTGAAGGATACAACTGCGTATTTGGCTGATGAACAACATGCTGAAACTAAATTACCTAAAACTGAGTTTTTAATCGCCAACATCCCCCCATGAATATGGCGATTGTCCAAATTCAAATTCTGTGTTGGCTCGGTTGAATCACCCTTCATCACCATTATAACCCTAGGCATTACCTTTGATTCCACAAATGACTATGTCTGACATTTACATCTTTGTGCACATCAGTATTTTTTTTTGCTAAATTTCGAAGATTTATTGACGTAAGGCCTGTGTTATTGCTGTTCGGGCACTTGTCCTTTCTAAATTAGACTATGGGAATGCACTCCCTCCAGCTGTAAAACCCGGATGGTTGCTCGGCTACAAACAACTCCTCAAAATCGGCTGCCCGCATGTTTTTGCAGGTGCCCCTCCGTCATTTATCTTCACCACTGTAACAGCTTTGCACTGGTTGCCCATGATAACGTTTTTTAAAATTCTTCTGTATATTAAAAAATACACATCCTAACATGATCTGTTCGCACCATACTTACAGAGTGTTTAACCAGCTTTCACCACAAAGGAGGCCTTCGCTCTTCTCTGATGCACTTGGGCTTGTTTGTCCATGGGTGTAATAAAAGCTATTGGTGGACATATCTTTGGATGCTGAGCCATCTCTTTGAACCAGATACCTTGCCACTTAGATATGCATCGGCCATCAGTGCATCTTTCAACAAGGCTGAAACTCATATTTTTTAGTTGCATCTGCAGTTTGTTGCTTATGTTTCTTTATGTATGATGCAATGCGCAATGATCATATTGGTTGGAATTGCGCAATAAAAGCACCGTTATTATTAAGCACAGAAAGGACAAAAATGACAACAGCACGGTAAAAGGGCAGGACACGACATCAACACCTAAAAAGACAGAAAATTACATACAAGCCATAAAAAGGACCGCAATGACATCATCACATAAAAGGACTAAAATGCATGAAGCCACCAAGGAAAAAGGCTCACCCTCCCCGACTTGCAGATGTCCAGCACCCTGTCATGGAAGGATATTACCGTCTATGCAGAACGGTCATTAAACTTTTGAGAAACTTGAAGCCTTTTACTGCTTCGCGGCCTGATGGAATTCCGACCAAGCTTTTGAAGAACCGCTGTCGAGTATATCATTCGAGTCACCTTGTTTTTTTTTCCGGCATCAATTGAGCAAGGCAGAGTTCCAACACATGGCAACGGCTCCAGATTGTCCTTGTCAGAAAGGAGGCCGCTTTCTCCTGCAACTATCGGTCCCATTTCCTTGACTCAGTTTTGTGCAAGTCATTTAACATATCCTTCATCTTTCACATCATACGCCACCTCGATGACAACAAGATCCTGTCAGATGCCCAACATGGGTTCAGCGAAAGGTCGTTCTTGCGATACTCAACTGATCGTCACCTTAGAGATGAACGGCCCAAAAGTCTTGAAACAAACATCCCAAACCGATGTCATCCTCTTGGACTACGAAAAAGCTTTCGATAAAAGTGTCCCACCGCCATCTACTGTGAAAAATCAAGCACTAGGCATCCATGGCTGTACTTCCCAGTGGATCAACGCGTTCCTGCACTCCACAACCCCTGACCCGGTGTACTCGTGATGGTTCCAAAAGAGTTGGAAACTAAGGTTACATCTGGCATTCCTCAGGGCAGCGTATTAGGTCCCTACTTTTTCTGATCTACATAAACGATCTTCCTCAGTGTGTAACATCTGTCGCTACTAGATGTTCGCTGATGACGAATAGTTGACCACGTGCAAGGGATCTCTTACACTGCTGATTCTGGCAACTCCAGAAAGAAATGATGCTCTCCAGGGCTGGGAATCAAAAGGGCTGATGAGGTTCAGTGCCAGCAAATGCAAGGTCTTTCAAATTACCAACAATGGAGGAGGGCCTATTCCATCTGTTTACATTGTTCATGGTCAAGTCTTGGAAGAGGTCAGCTCCGCCAAGTTACCTTGGAGTCCATCTGGATACTAAGCTCAACTTCAATACACAATATCGATGTACCACCAAAAGAGGCCAATGGAACAAAAGACTATCACGTAACCTTCAGCCACGTATATGCAGAAGGGTAAAGGAAGTGCCTATACAATGTTCACATGTCCATCTGTTTGAATTGCTGCTACCATATAATAATATAAAATAATACATGGCTTTTATAAAGCGCATTTCATCAAGATCAAAAGCGCGATTGCACATTATTATTACGCTGCCATCAGGAAATCATTCCAATCATTTCGCTTCACCTGAGGTCGGCAGCTGGCCAAGCTGCACTTAGATGTAATATTCCCCTAACATGTACCCGAATATCGCTTGGGTCGAAGAGGAAAGTGAGGTAAAGTGCCTAGCCCAAGAAGCACAAACACATTTGCCGCCCCCCCCACAACAGCGGGGCTAGGACCGTACCGTAAACTTCGGATTCATGAGTCGGCCGTCATATCCATGGAACACATGGGCCCTCAATGGGGACCACACCCAACAAAAACATCAGGAAAGTGGAACAAGGATAACGTAATGCTGCCCGCCCCCGATTTGTAGTTGGCGATTACCGGCGCACCAGCAGTGTCAGCAGCAATAATTAACACCTTAAAAGCGGCCTACCATATCATGATGATGTTCAAGATGTATCACGATCTGGTTCGCCTTAATTGGAAAGACTATCTTATTCCCCATCTGCATCTACCAGAGGTCATTCTTCCAGGTTTCATGTACACACTCTGATCTTCTTTTCTGCAGCAGAAGCTTTTCTTCCCTTGCATGGGACTGAAATAGCCTTCCAATTGATCCAGCTGCATATCCCTTCCTCGACAGCTTCAAGTCTGCTTTGGGGGATCTTCAACAGAAGTAACCTTTCATATTCAGATTTTAACTTGCACTTTGTTTATATTGAACCGTTATGATTGTCTGTCGCATGGGACGACGCATGCAAACAACAGACCCCCCCTTGCGTCATTTTAGCCATTTGAAGTCTGCACTTCCAAGGAAGCAGTGGCGTAACCAGACCTTTGCCAAAGGGGGGGCCAGAAGGGGTGCCAAGAAATTTTTTGAGGGGGCTAATATGGGTCCTTCTACATAGACACGTACAAAAGGGCAGTTCATTTGGGGGGGGCAGAAGGGGGGGGGCAAAGGGTTCCGTTTGGGGGGGCTCGCGCCCACCCTGCCCCCCCCGCCCCCCCCCCCCGCTGGTTACGCCACTGCAAGGAAGAAAAAAAAGCGACAAGAAGCACATAAAAGGAAGAAAGACATAGTAAGCACGTAAAATGATACGAAGCGCCAGAAAAGGACAGACATGATACAACCACAGAAAAGGACAAAAATGGCATAATGCACAGAAAATGACAGAAAATGACATACAGCACCGGGAGAAAGACAGAAACGGACATCACAAATACTATATTAAAAGGACACGGGAAAAATGAAATTACAAGAACATAAAAGGCTGAAAAATGGCAAACAAGGCACAGAAAAGGCAGAAAATGACAAAGAAGAAATGATACAAGATAAAGGACCAGACAAATTAATACACGCACATAAAAGGACAGTAAATGACATCAGAACAGAAAAGGACAGAAATGACATACAAGCCACAGAAAGGACAGAAATGACATACAAGCACAATAAAGGACAGAAATGAAGCGCACAGAAAGCTACAAGCACCGAAAGGGCAGGAAAAGACGCAGACGTTCATCAGAGTGAGAGAGCATTTGACA
>JAMKCH010013068.1:0-54145 GCA_023653785.1 Ophioderma brevispina
TTGTGCAAGGTTGTATAGGACATGTGTCGTATTACGCCTCTTACTATAGTGCTAAATTGAGATCATGGCAATGGATATTTACTAATAGTCGATTGTGGCAAGATGAAGCAGAATTCGCCGAAATCTGGCTAAAATTTAGAAAATGAGTCAAGTTGTTATCGTTTAATCAAACAGATTTCAAATTAGGTCATTTTCCGCATGATGTACCTGATAAGATGTTTCAATGCTGATGATGTCATGTGAATTCCTATTGCTGGAGTTAGGCTATGTTTATGTATAATGACGCTGTAATGATATTTCCTCTGCTGAAACATAAGTACAGATAGATAATACAGAACTTTGTCAGCAGCCTGTATTGCTAAATTTATCTCCAGTGATGGTAGATTGGTGGTTGCAGTTCGTCAGTATTAACACTCGTCTCGCGCTGAGGGCCATTTTTGGTAACAAAACTCCGAAGGCAGGGGGTTTTAGCCACCCAGGTGACACCCCCTGTGATTTTCGTTACTGAACATCCGATGTAAATTTGGTACCAAAGGATCGCGTAGAGTTTCTTCTTTCCATTGGTATCAAATTGACTTTTCCGCTATGTGTGTCTATGGAAATTGACAGTTGTGCTGACATGCGACTTTTATGACGTCATTGTGATGTCATCCTAGGCATGTTGGTAAAGAGGAGGACCATAGCTATCTATTGGTATCAAATCAAGTGTCTGTGATATTCCTGTGTTGAGCTAGGCATGCTGTTACTTCCCCCCCCCGAGGGGGGGGGGTTGGCTACCCGGCCATCCATCACTTCGGATTCACCCTTTATCTTACCTGTACCCCGGTGGATGTTATTACATTAAATAATTTGGCACCAAAAAGGGGTTTTAGCAAGCCGGGGGGGAAGCCTGAAAGGGGGTTAACCACACCCCCCTTCGGTAGACGTCGGGTTAATATTTTCAATACCACAGGAGCTTGAAGCTGGACTGCCTGATGTCATGCTTTGAGCAATATTAGGCTCAGTTTGTGACGGTCAGACCTTTGGTGGTCAACACTTGGATTATTATACTGGGCAGTATATTTAGGGTCTTTGAGGGACAACCCCATCATCTTGAATTGCTGGAAAAATCTCTTTCAGACTTTCGCCATGAATATATTTAGCCGTGGATTTATATGCATGCTGTCCATTTGGGGGGGGGGGGGGGGGGGGGAGGTCTTCAGCGTGTGATGACAGATCAATCTATGAACGGCACGGGCTTCTTTAAACTCTGGACATTAGTGGATATTAAGTCCTAAGTATTCTTATGTAAAATCATTGAGTGTAATATTATTGAATTGTAATGTTTTTGATATACGCAAATTCTTGACTCTGGATGAAAATCATCAAAATAGTGTAAGATTATAAAATTAAAAAAAATTAAGAGGCGAGGTGGTCGAGCGGTCTAAGCGTTGAACCGATCGGGGCAGGGTTTAAGAACGATCGAGCGGCCCTGGTTGGAGTCCTCGCACAAGGTCGCGGTTTTCCTTGTCTACTCAAAGTTCCTATACAGGTCGGAAATTGCATAATTGCAGCAGCAGTGTGATATGGAATTTCTCCTGCGGCTCCCACCCATTGCGTAAATGTGGGCAGGTGTATGCGAATGGGTGCACGGCGCCTTAAACATAGTGCGGAGTATGCATGTAAAGCTATTGGTCCCGTGTGTCAGAGGAGTAAATTCTGAGCACGTAAAAAAGTTGCAGACGCGTATGAAAGAGTATGGTACCATCCCGGGTCTTTACCTGCCTCATCACTCTAGGTACCAGGGTCCCTTCCAACCCAAACTAGGCCAGCGTGGAAGGGTAGGCCGAAATCGAGCAGGAAACATGTTGAGGTTTTCGTCCACAGTGGACATACAAAAAGGCTGATGATGATGATGTTATTACAAAATTTCAGATCACTTGTGCACAAGGCTCAATTGTTTTGTCTTAAAGGTATATCTCGACTTTGACGTATTAACTAGATGAAATAGGGAGATTGTCTGGCTTATTGGACCCCCCGATAAGGTACTTTGATCCGCCCTTCACCAATGAGACTTTGGGGATGGGGGAAAGTACTCCGAAAGTATAAAATTAACAAAGTGTGTTTTTAAAAGTGCAAAATTTGCATGGAAGCTTAAAATGAGATGAAAACCTATGGAAGACGCTAATTAAAAATTATACTGAAGAGACCCTTATAATCTTTATACCTGAAAGTAATCAATTGACGTGTGTGCCGGTGAGTGCGAGTGTATGAAACAGAGAGTTAGTATTTAGTCTCTTTGCTTACACCAGAAAAGGTGTGAGGAAGATCAAGGAGAGAGTTCATGTTCAAGGTCCCAGGAAATGAGATGATAAACCTAGTTCGAAATCTTTACGGGGCATTCCATTCCAATAAGCAGGGCCACAAAAAAGAATACACGAACAGTGCACAATACGTGAACTTTAATTGATTTTTACCAGTTCTGTATGCCATGAATAGATTCACACAGGTCACCTGAATTTTCTATTATCTCTGAAAAATCAAATAATCATAATGATGTCAATCACCAACCCCAAATATTGAATGCTTTCTCGCCCCTCCTTGTAGGAATTGCACAAACCACATCAATTCTATATGAATTTCCTGGGACCTTTGAATATCAAAAACAATAATGTGCATTACCGCGCATTCATAGTAAATCAGATTAGGGCTAATGAAATTTAAAACTCTATGTAATACAGTAGGTCTAATTGGCCTGCGCTAATTACGCCCGCGCCAAGACGCAAAAAATGGATCCGATCTACCGAAAAACCAGGTTTATTCGCATGATCCCTCCCCAATTTGAAGCTTAATATTAGGTCTAACAAATTTTGCTGCGAAAAATTCACAAGGTTAGTGAGCCGACCAGTCGCAACAGATATAGACAAATGCGATTCTATGTCAAAACACCTTGAAAAATCCAGTAGGTGTTTGAGAATCTCAGGCAGGTTTGACCGTGAATTTGCGCGGGAAAAATTATTTTTCCCATGAAATGTACAAATTGCTTTTGGGCATTTGTGGTTTAAAAGGATTTTAAAAGGGCAATCAAGCTAGTCAATTTAAGTTTGAAATCTGCGAATATTCTGAGTCCTGAAATACCGCGTGGTCACGATTTGTTTGATAAGGAATAAGAGAAATAATGAAAAAAGTAATGCAAATAACATAATTTCGGTTTGTAAAAATATAAAAAAGATATAGTTGTTAGGTTCCGCCCCTAAAACCGACCATTTACATGACACTACCCATACAACATTCCTAATAACACAGGTCTATAAGGTTTTATAATTAAAGGGGTCTGTCCGTGCTAATAGTCTCGTCCCCCAGAACCCCAGATTCATACAACAAGCTTCCACGCGAGCAGTGCCAAACTATAATTAGGATGATTTCACACACTAGTCTATCGTAATATTTCTCACAGCCAATTAACGGCCGCCGTTTGCCCAGTGATTGATAAGGAAGTTAGTGCATAAAATACGCACGCAAAGTCGGTGGCAATGATCACCAAGTTGCCAAGCCAACGATTTGGTAGCCCAAATGGGGGGACTTTGGCTATCGGCTGCGAACTGCAAGGCCCCAAAGCGAATTCGCGAATTGTTGTTACTCTTCACTTTCAATAGACGATATTGTAATAAAATGTTAGAGATAAATATAGACTATGGGACGTGGACCAAATAACCAAATGATATAACAAATTCTGTTAGTCCACCATCGAGGGGCTAGGGAAAACCAAGTGTAAATTTAAATATTATTACAATCACATATTTGTTGTTCCCGCCACATTAACTTGCACCATTTTCTTAAAAATAAATAAAAAGTCACCCCATTTTTTTCCCAATATCAGAGACAATGGAGATGCATAGACTGCAGCAAACAATGAGCTAAAGATATTAAATGGGCCCGGTTATGTGGGGCAATTGTGTGTAGCCACGGTGGTTACCACACTCCACGATTCGGCGTTGAGTGGAACAAATACAGTCCTCTCTCACAATAACTACCAGTTTACATTATAATATAGGTCGTTGACACTAACATTTTCTTCTGTTCAACGCGGTCTGGTTAGGTTAATTGTATTATGTGAAAGGAAGTTAAGCAATATGTTACGGATTTTGGTTCTGAACAAAGTTGTTAGGTCAAAAGCTGCCCAGCAACATTCTCTCAGATCGATTTGTTGGTCATGTTTCTTACCTTTTCGATAAATGATGAAAAAACTGGCCAAAGTAATTGACCACGCACATAGAACTCAATATTTATTTATTTGTGAGTGAGGTTAAGTATTTGTCCTGAAAAATCTCAGTTAAATTGGAGAGCGGGTTAACAGCTGAAATCTTTAGCTGCACGACAATATAAACAATGGTCCTGCGCTCCCAGATGAAAGGGAATTGAAGTGTTTTTATACACCGCATACCGGGGCCGGTGATTGAATATCTTTAACTCCATGTTTGCTGAAGTCTATGGGTATCCCATAGTCACTGATATTGGGGAAATGAAATTGAAGTGAATTTTATTCTTTTTCAGAAAATGTGGCCAGTTTTATTGTGTGAACAGACGGTTATATGATTTTAATAATTTATTATGAATTTACACTGGGTTTTCCCCTAGCCCCCTGGATGGAGAGCTACAAAACAACAACATCAAAGTCCATGTCGCACCTACCTAATTACGTTTGTAAAGTTTTTAAGCTGTTCGTTACATACACAAGTGTTCTGCTACAAACAAGCATAGAAATCATTAAGAACACCGCCCGTTGGGTCAGTGGCAACCGTGGTAATGACGGGTGACAATGTGGCTGCGGTCGTGCAGTGCGATACAAAAAAGAAAGAAAGCGAGTGAGCACCTATACTGGAAGCGAAATTTCTTTCCTTTGTTAACGTTTCGTGTATCACAGTGTCATCTTGCATGATGTTGATCGTTCTATATTACAGAAGGAAGTAATGCGTATGTTTCTATGCACTATATTTGCATGAAACATACGCATTGGGGAGCCCCTGTTTATATACTACACGTTCCGACGTTCCTAAAAAGTAAGATATTTAAATAGATTCAGGGAATGCATGTACCGCAACCTCCGAGACCGCCCGGTCTTATTTGTTTAGTATTGCATCACAATGTGGTCAGTTTGTTTCTTGATCTCTATTTGTTACCACTTTTTGATTTATAGGCGTACTCCCTCTTTTATGCTAGGGCTCACTGGGCTGTAATTATGTGGGACTTTTCCGTGCCAATGGCAATTCGCGGATGGCAAAACCAACCAAACCTATGCTTAATAAATAAAGCTACAATCCGCACTCAACTTGTGCAAAATTACATGAAGGAATAATCCAAAGTCTTTTTACTTGTCTTGTTAATTAGTAGTTGTGGGTTTTTTTTTTCTTCAGTAGTATGGCAACCCCAAAACCGAAATCGATATGGACTGCTATCATGATGTTCAAGCTGGAAAAGTTGGTTTTAATTAAAGTACATACTTAGAAGATAAAGTGACTCAATGAAAAGGTTTAGTACCTGCCACTCTCCTTTTATGTGCCATTCATCATACGAGGTAGATGATATCATGAAGAATTCATTCTGAACCGAGAGTTTCCACAACAGGTCCATCATTGTACGACTGCCGCATTTGGGTACCCTGTTATATACGACACGTTCCCGACGTTCCTAAAATAGTAAGATTTTTAAATACAGTTAATGCCATCAATGCTGACACACGTGTATTTTCCATATAGGCAATTTCAACCCACTGTGGACCCCTCCCTTGAAAACAAACTTATCCTCCCTCCCCGGCCCCCGGAAATTTGAGAAAGGATTTTGAGACTGATTTTAAAAGACCAAATGACATCGCTGTCGCCGGACAGGCGGTGGCGGCCAAGCCTCATTCATTATAGCAATTCATCGAAAATGTCAAAAGAAATTACAGCAATACGGAGTGCAAACCACAAACCAATTTGGGTGCTTTGATGTGGGCCGGTGTGGCAGGAGATATAGTCCTCCGGGCTCACAGTCCGGTAGCCCGAGGTTGCTCTGGCTCATTCCGCTACGATATCCCCTACTATCTCCTCTCCATAGAGCCAGAGCGGTAGTTCATTCAAACACCGGGGTCCACTGTGCCACAAAGTCAAGAATGTTGGTATACTTACAGTCCTTTATGACACGAAATCCGTCCATATATGAAAACTTTGATGTCTTAGCATCCCTACTAGCTCGATTTTAAAAATACAAACGGTACACAGCTCATGCTTAAATCCGTGAAATGTTGACCCTAAAAAGCACCGAAAACTTGAAATTAATACATAAACAGTCGTCTCCCACGTCCGGGTTCCCACGTTCGTAATTATTGGTAATCAGCGAAAATAAGCGTGCTCGTGCCTATTCTAAAGAAAATAAACCGGGAACAATCCAGGGGCGACTCACTGATCTAGTGGGGCGACTCCTATGTTTAAATTGGGATTTTTAACGGTTAAGAAATCACCGTTTCAAAATAATCAGATTTTAACCATGAATGGAAAATTAGTCAAGGAAACAACGTGCGTATAATATAAATATAATTTAGGACTAAATAAAAGGTAAAGATTTTCAATAAGTGCTGTTTTTGTACTGATTCTGAATTTGCTTATTCCGCATCGGTTCCGCTGCGCACCCACCCCGGTCTTTTCAATACACTCCCGTGCGTAGCGTTGTTAGGAGGTAGGTACGGACGACGTCAACGCTACGGAACGAGCTAACAGTCCGGGAACAATGGGGAACAATACAGAAAAATACAGCCTTTCATCTGATATCAAAATCGATACTACTTCCGGGTAAATCAAGGGGGTCCCAAAGACGATCGGAACACGCACCTTTAAGGTATGTGTGCGCTTTATTCCGTTATGTATTTAATTAGTATTACAAAAAAATGATGTTCTGCCGGCTCGAGTTGTGTGGCGTGCATGTATAGGCGCTCGTCTTATAATCTGAAGGTCGGGGTTAAATTCCCTCTTCTAACGCAAGATTTTATTTATTATTTTAGACTTAGCGATTGCAATAGAAACTAATTCAGAGTCGGCTGGACTGCGATTTGCACGAGAGTTTCCGTAACCTGACACATCCGACACACTTTTTTTTCTGACACACTTATGAATTCGGAAACAACGGAATAAACATGTGCTTTATTCCGTGAAGGGTTTCAGAATTTAGAAAATGTCATATCTTTGTTGATAAACAACATAAAAACATGCTCAAGGTGTCAATTGTTATGTATTTCAAGCTTCCCATTTGATTGCAAGCAAGATAAAGGTTATTTGAGGTCATAGAATGTCGATTTATGGTCGTTACCACGGTAACAGTGTCTCAAAAATGAGCTTTTTGAGGGGAAAATTTAATATTTTTAAAAGCGAAACCCTCCCTCCCCTTAGATTGTCATTTATCAAGTTTTTCTGTTAGCTTGGATCCTCAGCTATCAGAATCTGCTTGTTTGCCTTTAAAGTGACAGGAGGAGATTTTGTTAGGATACGAATTTCTCTCAAATTTCACTGGATCGGTTGTAGACCACATGCCGAGAACGTTTCGAAGGTTTATTGGACAAACAGGTGCAAAAAGAAAACCGCAAACCTTGTTTTGAACTTGCCTGCTATCGTAATCGTTCCCCATAGAAAACCATGCTTTGACTTTCACGACAGAAACTACTAAATCATCATCTTATTACATAAAGACGGCGTATTCGGCTTATTCACTTCAGGTGTGATCTAATACATTGGTAAGCATTCCAAATATGTAAAAAACCGGGATTCGAGAAAATTTTGGGGCGCTTCTTTCTGGAAATCTTTAAATGTCTCTTTAAATTGGTGGTGGGTATGGGTGCCAGAGCCCGTTGCCATGGCAACGCAGTAATGAAAATGAGAATTTAGAAAATGCCATATCTTCTAACTACACAACATAAAAACATGCTCTAGGTGTCACTTTTTAGGTATTTCAAACTGCCCATTTGATTGCAAGCAAGATGGAGATTATTTGAGGTCATAGAATGTGAATTTATGGTGGTTACCATGGTAACACTGTCTCGAAAATTAGCTTTTTGAGGGGAAAAGTAATATTTTTTAAAAAGCGAAACCCTCCCTCCCATTAGAGATTTTCATTCATCGAGTGTATTGTCAAGTTTGATCTCCTCAGCTATCAGAATCTGCTTGTTTGCCTTTAAAATTGGTTGGGGGGTATGGGTGCCAGGGCCGGTGACATGGACACTGCAGGAATTAAAATTGGAATTTAGAAACTGCACGACATAAAAACATGCGAACTTATGTGTTCATTTTTATGTGTATTTCAAGCTTCCATTTGAGTGCAAGCACAATTGTGATTATTTAAGGTCATAGAAATTGCCAATTTACGGGTCGTTACCATGTTAACACAGTCTCAAAATGAGCTTTTTGATGGGAAAGTTAATGTTTTTGAATATTAAACAAAACAACAACACCATTTAAGTGCTTAGATATATGGATTTCTAGCTGCCCGTTGATTGCAATCAAGATCTTAAGAAGACACGAGGAGATTTCCAAAGAAGCGCCTCCAATGTTCTCGAACCTAGGTTTCACAGTATTTGGAATGCTACCAATGTACTGGATCACACCTGAATGTGAAATAAGCGAAACGCCGTATTTATGTAATAAGATGATGATTGAGTAGTTTTGAAAGTCAAAGCATGGTTTCTATGGAGACGATTACGATCGCAGGCACGTTCAAAACAAGGTTTGCGGAGGTTAGTGTAAAACGCATAAGCGCTTAAGAGCATAAGACTGCAGAAGCATAAGAATAACCGTATATACGAGCATTAGCAATATGAGCATAAGCGCATAAGAGATAAGAGATTAAGAACATGCAGGCAATAATAAGAGTATAAGACTTGCATGACCATAAGAATAAACGATACGACAGCATTAAGGCATAAAGCATAAGACTTGCAAGCAGAAAAATAACCGTATATACGGAGCATAAGAGCGCATTAAGAGAATAAGACTGCATAAGCATAAGAATAACGTATATACGCACATAAGAGCATAAGGGCATAAGATTGTATAAGAATAATTACGGGCTAAGAGCATAAGGACGCTAAGCATGAAAATAACCGTTATAAGGCCGAATTATAAGAGGCATAAGAATGCATAAGCATAAGAGATAAACCGTAGTATACGGAGCTAAGCGATAAGAGATAAACGTATTTACAAGCATTATATGCATAAGGATAAGCACATTAAGTGCATAACAGTAACGGAGCAGAAGCCCATTCAGAATAACACAGTATAAGAGCATTAGAGTGTAAAACCCAGAGACGCGGTTATTCTTATGCTGATGCACTCTTATGTGATATGCTCCTATGCGAATATGCGATTATATTGCGTAATATACGGTTATAATACGCTTATGCACTCTCATGCGATTATGTTCCGTATTTACGATTATTCTTATGCGATTATGCTCTTATGCCGAATATGCCTTAGGCGAATATGTTCCGTATATACGGTTATTATTATGCTTATTGCAATCAGATGCGATTGTTCCGTATTATACGGTTATTCTTATGCTAATGCACTTCTTATGCGATATGCGTGTTTGCCTTTAAATGCAATATAGCAACTTTTTTTGAAGAGCGCCACCATTTTCAAAAAAAATTGAGATTTTTACACGGTTGCATGGTAACTGGCTAGTAAAACTATACCTGTGAATGGTAAGCTCGAAACTGCTCTGTGTGTAACAAAACGAAGGAATTTTGTAATTAGAAAATTATATCGGGGATCCCGATAATAATTCAAACGGCTGCTGGAAACGGCCTTCCAATGTGAAATAGCCGGAAAAATAGCGCCATGTACGTGTCTCGCTCATCCATTAGTTGTTTTATGGTTCAGGCAGTCAAGTTAGAGGTTATCTTATCGAGGTGGCACGGACATAGAGTAAGCATTCCGCTTGCCGTTAAGTATAATATGGGATTCCAATTCTAATTACAAATCGCTTCTTTTATGATAATACGCATTCTAGCATTCTCGTTAGCGCAGTATAGTTCCTAGACCAATACCGAGTAACTCTGCCAAAATATAAACTTTTGAAAATTGGGGGCGATCTTAAAAAATGTGCCAGTATTGCTTTTTAAGCTGGTGATTTGATGAGGTGTGAGTGCCGAAGTGTTGACTTATAGAAAAACACCCTATAGAGACTTTAGAATTTCGGGAAAATGTTATATCTTGCAAACTAGACAACATGAAAAATTTTTTAAGTGTGAAAAGTTGAATATTTTAAGCTTCCATTTGATTTCAATCAAGATTGGATTATTAAGTTAATGTAAAGGTCAATTTAGGCTTGTTACTTGAACAATTGTCTCGGAAAATAAAGAACAAAACAAAGCACAATTTCAGTGTCTAGATATATGAATTTCTAATTGATCAAAGGTACTTGAGTTTATCTAACAAATTTGGCGTCTATTAAAAAAATCCTTAAAAGTTAAAAAAAAAATCAGCAAGTAAACATTCGTCATCCCACTGGCAAGATGGCAATCTGGAACATTGTCCTCAGATGACTTGGTCAATGACCTCTGAATTCATCCACATATGAAGGAATCCCTATTGAACCCCAACCCCCAAGTCTGAGTTAAATCAGGACTTCAATTTTCAAAGAAGACCGGAAAAACGAAAACCTAAAACAAAACTGGAAGCATATTCCACGTAAGGAATAGATCACCTTGAACAGGATTGCACAGGAGTCGGTCGTTTCAACAGAATATGTTAACGATGGGGGCTCTTCTATTCCTCAGACTGCGGATGGCTTTCTAAATGAGTGCCCTACCTTCGTCCACTGGTGGATCGAGACCAAAACCAATCAACATGAGGCTGGCTCCACAACTGAAACTCATGTACTGCTGCCTCATACGCAATAAAATGCTCGGACCAGCTCAAATACCAAAATGAACTGACCAGTTCATTGAAGCATTTCACGTTCGGTCATTGGTAATCCAATTTATCCAATCCTAGACCAGCCGTGAAAATTATCTAGCTTTGGCAAGTTGGGATATGCAAATCTGCACAAAGTCTCATTTGGGCAGCATCAGACACCCAATTACCACTGTTAAAATAAGGCAACTCCGAAATAGTCAGGACGCAATGACCATATCACGCGGCGCAGTGATTTTTCGACCTTACCCAGGACATTTTCGCTCACAAACCAGAGACAAACCCATTTTCCCAACGTCCTTCTAGCTGGTGGAGAACAAATTGCAGAAGGTCGTAAGGTCGTAGAAGGAATGTATGAGTACCCTGGGGTATCCCATTCACTTCTGCGAAGGGAATAACACTCCATTTATTCAGGAGGAATTGTGGGAACAGGGTGGAAATGGAGTACAGACTTTTTTATAGATGATTTGTGTCAATGATGCCTAAGCTAATAATTCTGGAGGGTGTGCAAAATTTCGGGACGTGGCATTTTATAGAAATCCAATATGGCCGCTGCAATTCTCAAATTCATTCAAAATGGCATAATTTAGGGCACTGATTCAAGGTTTAAGACGAGGAATCTTTTTGGACCGCCCGGTTCATTGAGTGATTTGATCAAAACATTACCACCAAATCAATATGGCCACCCTAAACCCAATATGCCCGAAATCATTCAAGTGACCATAACTCATCAAGTATTGTTGATAGAGGCATTAATTCTTCGCTCTATACCCAGTAGGAAACTCATCTCTGACATTTCAAGTGTGTAAAACAAGCTTACAATCAAGCTTGGAAGCCAATATGGCTGCCTTTGAGATCCTTTTATAAAAACCTAAGTTGTCATAGCATAATATACTGGCCGTTCATTGGAATTTTAAGTATGTTGTATCAAAACATAATTATAACCAGATAAGACGTTATTAATGCTCAAAGGCATACATATCATACTTTAATTTAAACTTAATAATATTTTGGGTGTTTTAACTAAATACACTACAGATCTTCGTAATTGTATAGTTTAAAGAAGGTAAAAAGGCAGCCAATTGGCCCCCATCTTAACATTTTTGGCATGTGTAAGAAACGAACTTCCAGATAAGAATGTCAAATGGCAAATGACTTATCCCATACCATAAGTTACACCTTTATATAATAATCGTTGATGTAAATACAATAATACACATATAATGTAGGTTTTTACTATTTTTAAGGTGGCTGTTGTTTTGGGCGCCATTGTGAATTTTGAAAATGTCCATTACAGAGAAATGGACCAAATAAGGGTTTTAGTGATCAAAATACATGTATCTTCATAAGTGTAAGCATAAAGCATGCATATAGGACACTGGAATTAAGCCTATAAACGCAAATGTGCAGAACACTTGACGGGTCCGGATGCGTTGGAAATGCATTCTAGAGGTGTTAAAGTAACACTTGCAGAGTGTGATCAATTGTAACAATTTTGAACACCTGCAGAAACATATGTAGGTGTTCAGCATGGTATTCAAGTAGCGTAAAGAGGAAGCGGTAAATAGGTATAATGTAGGTGTTAAGATCATTTTTAATGATCTTCCGAAGAGCGCATATTTAACTTTTGAGCAGCCTATGGATTTTGTGGCAATAAGGATAACATTACGGTACCAAACACGTTGCTCGTGTTTAAAACACCGGAGTACCGAGAAATATTGTCTCTATCTGAATACTTAAGGGATTATTAGTGATTTTGGACATGGGAGCAGCCATATTGGATTTTTAAAAATGGACTGTAACAAATTTGCACACCTCCAAAATTATTGGCTTAGGTCCTAAGAACTAAAACTATCAATAGAAAAAGTCTGTACTCCATTCCATCTTCAGGCTGTGTGCCTAAACGTCTACCTGACTAATTAGCAATTATAAGCTTATGACCATACCTTATTTTACACATTAATACACTGGCCTCAACTGGTGACGGAGAGGGGTTGTAGAAGGTAGCCAATGCCAATGCACTCCCAGATGACTCCAGTTGTATCACCTATGTCATTCACTAGCTTAGGACCCTCGGTTTTTAATTAATATGTAGAGAAGGTATAGGGCTGACAGCTGGGAGGGAAAATCAGGAAAGGAACAGTTTGTATGTTCACTAAGTACCAACATGATTTTGGAAGTGCGTGGTGGATTGAAAGTATTTCTTCACACCCAATTCTATTCATTATGCGAGTTTTGGCATCACTCGCAAGGAATCGGACCAGCCCGCATATTCGTAACGAGGATAACTTGTTCAGGATGTTCCATTATAAGATAGGTGTGTAAAACGTGGCATCCTCGTTGACAGTAGAAAGCATTGACCGATATCATCAACAATGCTTGTAGTGTATCATCATCATCTTCTGCCATTATCAGTCACACTGGATGGACGAAAGCCTAGCATGTTTCGCCACGTGTTCGGTCTTTGTCGGCTCCCTAACAGTGCACTGAAACCCCAATAATTGTCCAAGTCATCCGCCATCTCACGCGTTGACTGCCTATAGTCCTCTTTCAATCATAGGCTTCCAAAGAGTAATAGCGAAGTCCATCTTTTTGTTGTGTTTATTCTTTCTCCTGCGATGGCACCTGCCCACCTCCACTTATTAAGCTTTGATGATTTTCAAGAATGTCTTGTACCTTGTGTTTTGTTCCTTACCCAAACATTGTTTTTTCTGTCTTTATAGGTAATTCCTTCCAAGCATATTTCGTTCCAGTAGTTCCAGTAGTGTATACATAGCGTCTATTTATTCCCGGGATTTTGAATGTAGTAATCATTGCCCTGACAACTTTTGGGTTATTCATGGTGTTAGTGTTTAAGATGATTGTGACATCAATGTTTATAAACGCAACTTAGCACCTGCTCTGATGTGATCGAGGTGCGAAGGAATCAAAGACAAGCGACAGCACTATTCAATGGGCTTTTATATACTGATTAAGCGCGAAATTTTAAAAGCACGAGCCCTAAAGGTGCTCACGCATACCGCAGGACAGCGCTTTGTTTCTTGCCCGGGGGTGATGTCACATGGCACATCGTCTATACAAAAATATGTCGCTTCAAACTTTAAAAGAAATACAAATACAATACATTCTTTGTATTATGTCCTTTTAAGAGAAGATGACACAATATGATCAGGTCACTGACCGACGAAGGTCTTCTGGTCCGCCGATATTGATCGCAGTGGGTATCGCTACATCGATAGTCGCTTCCTACCTCGTCTGTATAATATCAAAGACCACCTCACACGTCATTTGTTAATGGTACCAGACGATGGACAGATCATTTGCAACTTTGAGGGGAAAAGGGTCAAATTTCAATAGATTTGTAGGTAAAATTCCATCCATATGTTTTGAAATTTAAAAATCCTGTTGGGTAATTTCGTGAATACAAACTTTTCTTTCACGATTTTTTCCCGACACCTCTACCTTCTCTCTAATATTAATTAAAAACCGAGGGTCTAAGATAATTGAATGGACAGTAATGCTCCTGGTTCTAGCTGCTACAAGGTCAGCCCGCCAAGAGGGCAACACTCTCGGCTACGGCTTGACCAACATATTTTTTGAATAGGTTTGTTGGAAGGTGGTAGCAGAACTCCATCTGGCATTGTCCGCAATGTTGGGGATGTTACGGATGACTGGGGAAATCCAGCGGCTCACTGTGTCCCTTCCTGCAGGCCCATGTGGTGGCACCATAGAGATAAAGAGCTGATGAGAAGTACGAAGATCCTTACCGCTCAAGGGCCCTAACTGAAAACCAAGGTTTCTCTGAGCGGCAAGCAACTCTAGTGAGATGTGGCAAAAATACCGGTTTCGATGTAAAAGAGTCTGATTCTTCGCCAAACAACCTGCTCGAAGACGAATAGAGACCCCCACATCCTAAATGCGGAGGTGGGTCTTGTCCGTAGACAAGGCGTGACACTCCGAACCCATATGCCTTTCTCGAGACTCTCGGATCATGTCTACGGGGAAAGCATTAGTATCATCTCGACCAGTCCCCGCTGCCATGACCGTCCCCTTCTTCGCCCGGTGGGAATGGGGGGGAATCCTGGGTCCCAAGAGTATAATGCCAGAAGGGTGATTATTCACGCTTGAGGCGAAAAGTCCCCATGGTGGGAAGGTCCACCTTATTGGAGATTGTGCCGGCAAACCCGGCACTCCACGAGGACCCTCGGACCTTCTTGAGACCTCCGAAGAGAGCAGCGTCGGCCGCAATTTCCCACTTTCCTTCCCACTCCCAGAACATGGGTAGGCTAGCACCGGATGTCGCAATCTCGGAACCACCTGAGCAGCCAAAAAGGACTCCTGACACCACATATTTCTTTAGCAGACCAGAACCACCTTCCCCCTGACCACATGGTTGGGCGGCCACTACGCAGAAGACGGCCACAGGTCGAAGACGATTGTCCAAGCGTCGATTGCGATTGTCCATCCCTTCGCAAGAATTCATCACTACCTGGACCAGAATGGTGAAGTTTCTAGGGACCAAAAGAATTTAGATAGCAAAAGGGGCTTCGCACCCCCCCCCCCCCCCCCCCCACAACACAGTGGAACATGCAGACCATCGCTGAGAGGACCTTGTCATACTGGACACACGTAAGTAAGCTTGTATCGCTTCTCCAACAGCCTTTCTGAACAACCTTCACGACCTTGCGGGTAATGCTTCCGTATGGAAATGCCGGAGGCCACTTGTACTATTCAGAGGCTTGGGAATAGGTCTCCATTCCCCTGACTTCTTTGCAATGAGAAGAAAGTAGAATAAAACCATCCTAAACCGGAATGCCAGTCGTATATACTGGTCCCTTGGCAAATAACGAGGAAAACTCTCAAATTATAAAGCCTTCCTCCGTGAGGAGTAAGGACGGGCAGTGTGTCTGACGGCTCCTGGTATGGGCGGGCGGTGAACTCCTGCGATTCCCCCGACGTACCACTCCTGTGACTGAAATTTTGTGTTGACTAAGGAATATACAATAGGATATCTTCCTCAAATCCCATTTTCAGCATGGTAATGCCATTCAGTCCCTGAATGTTCTTTGTGCTGTAGGTGGCGCATCTTTGAGGTCTGTTTATCGGACACGCTGTAGTCCTCGTATAGGGCATCCGAAAAGTGATCGGTAGGTCGTGGTTTGATTTCCCGCTCCGGAGCAGTCTTAGAAAAATTTTCCTGCTATAGGGTTGCGTTGGTGCTTGTTGATTACCTATTACTAAAAAAGTAATTTGTCACATATCTGGGTGCTTAAAAGGCTGTATTTCTCTGATTCTATCCCATTTGCATCATTCATATTTGATCCAAATCAATGTTTGGTATTCTATTAAACCCATAATGCGTGACCCTCACATACCTTTCTCCAGGAAACGACCCCCATTGGCATACCGTGACCCTAAATAACCCAATCTTGATTGCAATCAATAAGCAGTTTATTTTGTTTCCTATACTGTTTTGGTACAAAACAAATATGTATTTGATTTTGCAATTTTAAATTTCTCATTACTGGTTGCCATGGCACTGGTATGCTGCTCATATTAATCATCATGATGGCACAAAAAGATGTGATAGCTAAGGGTACTAGCTACCGAAAACATAGTTAAGAAAATCATAGTAATTAGTAATAACTTTAAGAGGGTGTTGCCATGTATGGTAATTACGGCTGATTTTGGCATCAAACAATGGCCTTAATGTCCCAGATGTAATTGCAAATAAACTGTGAACTCAATTACATCCTCCTTGTTTGAAGCTCATATTCTCTTTCTTAGAGTCAAGAAAAGCACTCCAGAGACGAGGTAATTCAATACCTGTCCACTGTAGCAACTCCACGAGCCCATTGGTTGGGCGTTTATTTATTAATTAACGGTACTTATCCTAAGTGGATGAGCCAATCTAGATATAGAATATTAGCCTCACGTACCTCCTTTCTTTTAAAGTAAACAAAAGATTTATTATAGTGAATTTCAAAGTTCCTAATCACGGTAAAGTCATTTTATTGTCCATTATCAGACTTACAGTCTCTAAATATGAAGTGATCTCATACCCAAATTCCGGCCTTACAATTGGAAGTCTGTGGGTATCGGACAACTTTTACAGAAAAGTTGTCACTGAACTTTGCACCATTTTTTTTTTTTCAAAGATACTCCCCAACTATTTGTCCTCTGCACGGAACTCATTAAAAATTTTTTTTGCAGTTTACAATTTTTTTAATGTGTCACTACTGTGCCACTTCCCCCCACTTCCTATTTTAATGGCAAAATTAATATTTAGCTTTAGCAATCAAAATGGTATGCTGACATGATTTTTAACAGTGCACCCAGCGTGACAAAATGATTACAATCCTGTTTTATTGACTAATGTTCAGTTCTGTATCGCTTGTGACGAACTAGCCTGACCCTTTTGTTTTTCAATTATCTTTCGGTTGCACATCTCAACAATCTTGCCTGCGCTTCCTAATGAGCTTAAATGCTACGTAAGTAACTTCGCTTACATGCTACTTTTGCATCTGCTACACAGCCGCACCAGAACCCATCGTATGTACAAGTTCACTTCCCTGGATTCATGTACCTGCGATACACTACTGCTGCAAGCCGTCACCAGATAATACAAAATTAGATGTGGCACATCAAACACGATAGAAAAATGTACCAAACATGTGCATGCCGAATGGCAGATTCCATCCCGAACAGATTGCAACCATATCCATGCACAAAATTTTTATTTTTCTCGACCATGTGAGGTCACAGAGCAATTACAACGTGTCAAGTTGTTTGAATTGTGTCCAGTCCCAGGCAAAGAGTCGTCTTTAGCAGAATATTCAAATCATGCCTTGTAATTACAAACTGGAACAACAAATTCATCATGATCACCAATTAAACCACTTTCCTGGTTAGTGCAAACAAGTTCAGCTTTGAACGGAAGTGTATTTTCTCTCCTGAAACGCCGAAATTAATTCGAAAGTTTTCAGTTTCCTCCACTGGAACCATATTGCCGTTTCTCCATTGAAAACACAAAAAAATCACACAGTCAAGTCTGTGGGTCAAGTTTGCCAGTTTTCCTCCATTGGAATGCAAATCACACAAAGTTTTGCTCTCCACTGGAACCAATGTGCCATTTTCCTCTCATCTCCATTTGAATAATTGCAGTTTCTCCATTGGAAACGCGAAAATCACACCCAGTTTGCTTCTTCCCTGGAAAACAAGGTGCATTTCCTCCATTTTTGAAATAATTTCAGTTTCTCCATTGGAAAAAACGCGAAAATCACTCAGTTGTTTCTCCACTGGAACAAGGTGCCAGTTTTTCAATTTAAAACTTGAAATCACACAAACACAGGTTCAGATTTTTGTTTTCCGGTCGCGGTCATCTGGGCTTTCAAATCCATTCATGATTCAAACACCAGCCCGTCTCCCATCAAATTGCTCTCGCATTCAATCATTGCGATGCACCTTACGACGAAAAGTTTTAACTTGAAGCTTTACGTCCATGTCACAAAATCGCAAATTATGATGTGACGGTGTTTTCTACGACACAACACACGCATACAAATGGACGGGGGTCGCCACAGTGTCAGGTACCTACTTCTGACACCATGTTGAAGCTCATATATCTCTATATTTAGAGTCATAAAAGGCTACTCTGATACGAGGGTTAATTCAGATACCTGCCACTGTAGCAACTCCCACGAGCCCGCAGGGTGTTGGGCGTTTATTTATTAATTACGGTACTTATCCGAGTGTGAGCAATCTAGATATTATGAATATTAGCCTCACTTACCTCTTGACACGTAGATTTTTTTTTTATGGTTGCTATTTACATGATATAGTTTTTTTTTCCCCCATAACTCGCCATTTCTAAGAGGGCGTTGCCATGGCAATGGCCAAAATTCGACATAATCATGAACTTAAATGACCCAGATTGTGATTGCAATCAACTGGACACTAAATACATATATCTCTAGACATTTGAATGGTGTTTTTTATGTTGTTTACTTGCAAAGATATGATATTTTCCGAATTCTTTTTTCATTACTGCGTTGCCATGTAAACGACCGTAACGCTCACTTCTAGTTTGAAACGTCCATATATGTATATAACCATTGCTGATCGAATATTTTAGGTTTTGTTCCCCGTTAGATAGCTAATCGTGTTTTCTTCCAGCTTCCTGCTTATACGAAGGCTGTTATCTTATCCCCGTATATACAATTCTTAGCACTCATTACGCTACATAGGCTAAGATGTATTTTTGTACTTGGACAAAAGGTCTATCAAGGCATCACTTACAGGCTCCATAACAAAGGGCAGCCTAAGGCAATATCTTCTTTTTTTCATTACAGTCGTATAATTTATATGGTCATTGAAATGGGACATGCTCGATAAGCTTTGATTTTTCCAAATGTTCTTGGCCCTGATGGGTGTTTTAATGAAATTCTAAGACTTCGGTCAATTGTTGAAGTAGTGAAATTAATAAATCTGTGACCTCTTAGCTTAGTTCATTCTTGAAATGAATGAATGTTTCTTTCCAATTGTGTTTTAATTTATAAAACCTTTTTGGCAAAGACGAGAAAGGTAAGGAAAACCCTATCTGTTATGTCATTACATACATTTATGTCGGGGTAAAAAGTTACTAGCTAGCAAAGGACGTTTATGTCACGCACTATTTACGTTCCTTTCTTGTAAAAAGAAAATATCAAAAGTATGTCAAAAAAAAAGTGTTAATGTTATCATTTATTTATTTACAAGAGACAATATGACAAATTTCAAAAAATATAAAAAATTAATTTTTCTCAATTTTTCCTCAATTTCGCCTCAATTTTTAAAACCATTGTGTTCTTCATGCATTCACATAATGCTTGTCTATAATATCACTGTGTGAAATAACTTAGCACAAATCGAAGTGCTTCTAATAAAATCACAACTTAGTTTCAATCATTCCGTGTTATTGTTTTTTATGCCTATTTGCCATTAATAACTCTACAACAACTATTATCATGTGCTTTTGTTGTTCTATTTAATGTTATTGCCATGAATACCGCAATACATTCAATGTGTTTGAAATTGCTCACCCTCCCTCGGAATAAGAAAATGACTGTGACTGTAATAGCCTGGCGTGCGTAGGGTAAAACTATTGGGGCCCCACAAGCATGAACATCCCCTCGTTGCAGGGGTTTTTTTGAGAAATTGACATTTATCTGCTTGCACAACCTTTTTGGACACCTTATACCCTTCCTACCCTTCCCCGACACACATAATATATATGCACCCACACAAAATCGGCGTTGAGGAATAACATATGGTATAGAACAATGCCAAACATTAGCTAAATTAAATGGGTCATTCCTTGCCAAAAATCTGGGTTTTTTTCTCTAAAAGGGGAATATAGACGATATGGATATTAGATTTTAGACAAAAAAAATTAATCTTGGAAGTAAAAAACAAAGAACCCAAAATTGACCTATATTCCATGCTGTCCATGTCTGTTTAAAGTGCAAACTAAAGAAAAACATTGACAACAAAAACAAAAAATTACAAGTAAAACACTAGATGTTCACATAAAGATCGTAGTGGAAGAAGTTATTCCTATGGATCTTGAATCGTTCCAAGTAGTAAACACCAAATAATTTATCTTCTTGATCTCTTGGAGTGGAAGGAGTTTCATTCTTTACAACATTCAAGTCTTTAGCATCCAAGTGGGACCGCCCTTTCAACTCTGGAAAAGGTTTGAAAACAACATCTAATTATTATTAAACTATAACAAACAAAACCAAAAGAAAACAAAACAAAAAAAAATAAAAACAACCCCCCTTCTAAAAAAAACCAAAGAAACAAAACAAAAAGTCTGTAATATCCGGAACGTCCACTAGACACAAAATGACTACCAAAATGACGATCACCGCAAAAAAAAAAAAGGGACCGTGCGGTACTTTTCTTGTTAGATTTAGGAGCAATTTTTCCCTAAACACAAGGCAGAGGTTGCTCCGTCGTGTTTTGAAAAGTGCAAAAAAATGCAGTTTAAGGGACCGTTAGGATATAGACACAATAAAACAAAGTAAGCCCATGAATACTTCCAGTCGCAGCGAGCGATGGACTGTGCGCAAAAACCGGAATTTGAACCAAGATCAAGTTTACGGAATGCCTCACGCGCAGAAATTCGATCGCTCGACTGAAGTAATCATGGGCTCCGAAACATAAAAAGATTTTATTTGTCTACAAATCTATTGATAATTGATTCAAGTCATAAAAAGTGGTGGAAATATTGTTTGTAGTTTTTCATCACAAAATCAACATTGCTTTTTGATGTAATGATATTGTCTCTGGATCTGACGATTGTTGAAATCTTAAATGCAAATAGAAGTTAGTAAAACAGGTGACCATCTAATTTAAAAGTAATCTAATCTGTATAATACTTAGCATTGTGTTTTTCAAAGTAAAGGCCTAATAGTTAGTATTTTTTTTGTTGTTAATGAAATAAAAGTTTTAAAGCAATACACATTTTTGAAGATCGCCCCAATGTTAAGATTTGTTAAGATTTGTGAAAGGTTGTGTTGACTTGACAACGGTCTAGGAAGCTATACCTGTGAACGGTAATAATGCTCAAAAGTGTGCATGAGTCATTAAAGAAGGTTAATTTTGTAATTAGATTCGGGGATACCCGATCTAATCAAACGGCAGGGTTGAAAAGTGCCAATTTTGTCCGCCCATTATTGAAATAGCACATCGCAGAAAATGTACTAACTTGACTTCGTGAACCACGGAAACATCTAATGGAGACCATGGCACGTAAGTGGCTGTGTTATAACCGGCTATTGCATTTGGGATAGATTGCTGATTGCTAGATTTCATTTTCATTTCATTTTTTTCTGGGAAATACATTAAAAAATGACAATATTTAGCCAAACATACGAGAAAATTCAATTTTAGAAATATATGACATATATAAAATTAACATTGAAAGGGCATCATGATCCACAACCTAGTCCCCCGACGGACCTAAAATAGTTAGTGATTTTTAATCATTCTGAACCGTTAGACTTAGTAATCCATGAGTACCTAATTTACGTGAAAATTCGGTCGTATTTGTAAGAAATTCTCAATTTGTTATTTTATAAGTTGTAATTTCTGTATGCCCGTAAAACGGACAGAACAGAAATCACAGCACAGTGCAGCGGCGGATTTAAGGAAAAGGGCTTGTCAGCAGCTTTCGCGACGCAATGTTGCGCGTTTTTAGTGCGACTGAGGGGGTGTCTGGAATCACTAAAATGCACCTTTAAAAGACAATACAGAGAGTACATAGCCAAGGATATAGCCCAAGAAAGTCTCACGGACGAAAAAAACATGCCAGACATTTCCATTGCGGTTCTAACCTATTAATTACAATTACATAACAAACACAATAAAAGAATTGCCCACTAAAACAATCAAATTTATTTCATTTCAACATTTTTTTTCTTTTAATTGTAAGTATTTTTACCACCCAAGAATGGAAAAAAACACAAAGCAAAGGCGGAATGAAATGGGCTCATACTTGCCAGGAGTTGTCCCGGCGTTTCTGTTAAAACACGGAATCGGCTAAATCGCCTACTTCGCTTAATTTTCCCTGGTTTATTGGTATTTATCACAGAATATTTAGTTGATCTTGTAGGAATCAACAATTACCTAAAAACATTTTTTTTTTTTTTTTAATTAAAAAATTTGTGTGTTTTTTGTCCAACAAATTTCTGTTTTGTGGAATTTGTGAACTTAGTTAGAGCAAAAAATGTCGTGGACTATTGATCAACAACGAAGTTCTCATAAACTTTCACGTCAGTGGCGAATAGAACGAAATCTTAATCATTGTATCGGTCCCAGCCTGCGCGGAGTTATCTCATTTATTAGCTTGCTTAGTCTTCAAAAGCACAGAAAGTTTTTGAATGGCGGGAGAATGGGCGGCATGAGCCCCCTATTACGCGGGTAATTGCGGTAATTTGAGGCAGATGGGAGGGGTCGAGACACCGTCCTCATGTCAAGATGCCGCGGGGGGGGGGGGCGAGACAAGATCTGCTCGATTTGGCTTTGGGGATTTCCAAACGGATAATTGGGGAAATGGCTACGTGCATTTACATGGCAGTCTCGGTCCAGTGACATTCAAAAAATCATCTCTTAAAACTTTGTTCAAAGATCCTAGTAAGATCATGATAAATTAAGAAAAAAAAATCTTAACAATTCAGCATGCAAAAAAATACCTGAAAATTTCACGAAATTTGTAAAAATTGATAATTTAACTTCAATGTGGCAACACTATTTTTGAAAAAATCATGTGATCAACATTTTAAAAATTGGGACCCCATACGGGGTCGGGTATGGAAAGAGGACAAATTTGAATTTTACGTATTTTCACATTTCCAAGAGAAATGTAAACAGGTGGCAACCCACCCAAAAGAATGACCCACATTTAACAACTAGAAACTACAAAAAAATTCGCCCAAAATCTATCAGGTCGAGAATTTATCAGACCACTTCCTTCCACCAAGTTACATCAATATACACCTTACAGAACTCCAGGAAACTTGTAACCAGGCCTCTGGCGGGAAAAATTCATAAATTATGCAAATAGATAATTAATTAGCATATTTTACACCCCAATATCTATCGTGAGAACTCATTACCCAACCGCCCTTCTTTCCCACCAAGTTACATCATCGTAGCCCTTAACAGAAATCCAGAGAAATTGTACAAAATGTTACATTTCTGTGTAATATTGACCTTTTTCCCTTGATTTTCCCATACCCCCTGACAGACCCAGGGAGGGACCCTGGGGGGGGGGATGAATTACATGGTGAGTAGGTGTATCCCCTCCTTCAATATACAGAAGTTTGGATACTCTAGCACATCCAGAAAAAAGATTATGCCCAAATGTTTCCGGGTTTACATTTTTATCACGGACATACGGACATTTACAGACATACGGCATACGGAAGGACATACGGACGGAGCCATTTTTATAGTCCCCTCCCGAACTTCGTCGGCAGGGACAAATACGGAACCATTACAGACAACGGACGGACATAAGGAACGGACAGAGCCCCATTTTATAGTCCCTCCCGAATTCGTGCGGCGGCGGGGACCAATTATTGACTTCAAATTCGTCGGGGTTAGTGGATTACCCCCGCTGCAAAATAGTGTAAGTTTCAATAACGGTCATTTGGATTTTAAAAATTCGTGACAAGGCCTAGTCTTAGTCAAGTATGTGTGTAACCCGGCGATAAGCGTAAGAGCGACCTCTACGGAAGGTCTTTTTTCACAGACTAGCACCCGAAGTTGATGCCGTTTTGAATTTGCTGTTGCTGCTGTTATGTTGGCAGGTCTACCCCCCCCACCCCCCCCCCCCTGAGATCAGGGTTGTGTTGAAAAGGCAAGACAAGAATACACATGCAGCATCAAAGCATAATTGGCAATGTCTGTTTCGCCACCACCAGTGATGTTATAGTTAGACAGTTAACCAACATACCAAATACATTATATAGGATACCGGGCTTTTTTTTGCAAGCTTAGTCCGTAACAACTTATCCGTCATTGACGTTAGGGGGCAAATGACGTAACGGGTGGCCAAACAATTTTGCACGACTATTCAGAGTGGAAATTGAGTTTGAGGACCGAGCTGAGGACTGCGTGATCAGACTCAGTCCATATAAGACTAATTAGATTCTCGGTTCATTAAGGTGGATGCTGCACGATCGTGTGCACCGCCGTCTACGGTCAGTACGCGCAGGATCTCCAAGTAGATTAGAGCCCTACAACACAATCAGTCCTTTTTTTCGCGACATGACGCGAAGTTGTCTGCGAATACGCAAAACGCAGCAAACTATTGCGTGATTATATTGCGTTAGTTCAGTGAGCGAAATTTTAAAAGAAAAAAGGTTTGTCTGCCATGTTCTTCCCCCGGGTTCTTCCATCACCTCTTGGGCATTTTATCCGATATTGGCTGGATGTCAGCGCACCAACAGGCAATTAAAACAATTATCGAGGAAGACAGGAAAAGAGAATAATTCACCCAGTAGTTTCATGCACTCCTGACTAGCTTAGAAAAGCCATGGGTTAGATTGTTTGACAAATTGTATGGCTACGACATGCTCCTGTTGTTTTGCAGTGTGAGGTTTTGTTGATGCTGCCCGTCCTATCGTAGGCCTTACCTCTTCGAAAACACTGTTATAGCAAAGGGCCGGAGCAAATCATACGTTTCAGATAAAAAATGAAAGAGTTGCATATGGTACCCCCTTTTAAAATCCTACAGGAAAAACAAATATTTTATTGATGGCCAAAACACAAACAAATACCCTCCCTAAGGCCAAAAAAAGGAGTGGGTTAACAGTATTAGAACTTTGAAAGGAAAGGGTACATAATGGAACTCTTCCCAAAAAATAATAGAGCCAAAGGTTGAAATGCGGAGGAATAGGCAATTTGCAAAAAAATGATAGATTGAAACGATTTTTCATTAGGGCGGGAAATTAACCTCGTGTCTTTCCATCATCATAGAGTAAAAACCAAGCCGTGTGAAGGAATCAGCGACCCCATATGCATTCTGGACACGCCCTCTTCGCAAACAGATACGCTTTTGCGATCTCTCGGTGATGAGTGAGGCGTAAAGTAAAATTTTAGCGTGCAGAAACAGCGCAAACAAAATACACTTTGCATTTTTTTTGGCCACATTTGGTGAAATAACGAAAAAAAAAGGTAAAGTAAGTCCGTTGACCCCCAATTTTTGATTGTATTTTTGTGAGTATTTGGTGGGACCCTGACATAATAAAACTGAGAAAATTCCCGGAGAGTTTCTGCTGTGATCGATTTTAGATCATTTTATCAGTTCCCATAGAACTGTGTACAATTTTGGCAAAAAAAAAATGTGTTTTTAAACGTAAATACTCGAAAACGAGTCCGTAACCCCCTATTTTTATTATAGATTTTGAATCAGCACCAATGAAAAATACCTATATCAAAAGAAAATTAAGATGAAGTCGATCGTGCAGCATCCAACTTAAATGCGGTCTGAGCTCACTGCCTATCTTTTATATTTTGTTGGATTTTAGTAGAATTTACCCAAAATCACTTTTTATCAATAGAAAAAAAAACACCAAAATACATCCACATAATTCCGCAATGTGTAAATCTGTGCAGTCGTCATGATCAGCACCCAGTTGATTCCTGCGTTGTATGGAGAGGCTTATTTTTACTTAACTAGGGAGTCCTGTTTTAAGTCATGAATTAAGCGAAGTAAGCGATTTAGACGATCGATTCCGTGTTTTACAAACGCCGGTTAGTCCCCTATTTTATTTGCAATTCCAAAATCCAGGTATTAGAGAATAAAGGTATGATTTTGGGCGGCTGTAGAAGTAATTATAAGTCCAGCGTACTCAGAGTCCGGGGAACAATGGTGAACAAAGGGCAATCGATCAGTACTCTTCAAGAACAGTAGTTTCAAGCTTTATTACGTAGGCCTTCACAATGGATTTTTATTTCCGTTGCAGGTTTTAAAAAATTTGGGGGCGGTTACTTTTCATTCTTCATTATTCATTATTTTTTTCAGATTCAAAACACGCGATACAAAAAATTTCCACTTCCAATTGCATATCACAGAGATTTTTAACACACACGGATACAGAACTATCTCTAGCAAGAGGCTACCACTCACTCAATCATATTTTCTGTTTATAAAGCATATAAACATTGCTTAAGAATTTTTCGATTTGAGTGAATAAGGGCAAGGTTGTAAAGGGTTGTAAGTAACTCCATGTGTAGCCCAGCATAGGAGTGTTTCTGAATGCAATTTCATCCTGGTCTACTGAAGTTTTCTCCATTTCACAAGGGCGTATTTACTGCGGAAAGGGTCCGATCCCGATTGAAATCGACATACTAAATCATTTTCCTCTGCTTCACGGTGTAGTTTTATTTCAATGGTCACTCTACCAACCTTTGTAAAAATAAAATAAAAAAATATTGAAAAAACACTGCCACAACAGACCAAAATAAAACTATGTTCATAAACCAGCGTTAAATAAGAAAAATAATGTAGGTAATCCGCCGGAATTACCAAGGAGAAATTTTTAGTAATCCGCCAAAAATTTAGTAAATCCTTGCGGAGTTAGCAAATTATTAAAAATTTTGGTAATCCGCTACAAATTTTAGTCATCTGTAATTGTTTTATTTGATTTCAGTTATTGAAAAGCATTTTCCAAATAAATAAACAAATTAATGAATTACAAGAAACCAACTAACCATACAAGACAGAGAGAAATAAAATCCTTTCTGCGGAATTTAATATTAAAGGTCCCTACTGACAGTGCTCATAAACCATTGAAACACAAAGAAGGGCCAAAACACCGGGAACCATCCAAAAAACCGTCCAAGAACCATCCAAAGTTGTCCACTTTTGAACATCATTCTATTGACCAATTTTGGATGCAATGGGCAATTTGTTTGGCATTTTGGTTTTGTGTTGTGTGATACACAGAGGAGCCAAAAACACCCAGGAAGACATCAGCAAAGTGCTGGGACCATCCAAAGGACAACCTTCTTAACAAATAATTATTTTGACCATGTGTGTAACCAAAACGTTTGTTTGATTTTTTATTTTCGGGAGGATTGTAAGGTTTCATCAACCCTTGACCACACAAAGGAGCTAAAAAAGCACTGTAAACCATTAAGGACCATCCAAGAGTGTGTAAATTTAAATGTTAGAAAGAGAAATTTTAATTTAGACCCATTGGGCGAGAGAGAAATGGCCCAATTTGAGTTCAGGCAAATTGCTCAACCAACCATTGTGATACACAAGGGAGCCAAAAACACCAGGAGAACAATTCAGTAAACAATCGGGGCCATCCAAATTGGTTTCAGGGCAGCTCATGAAGGACCCGAAAACACGGGAACCCAGCCAGGAAGAAAACTTCCAGGAAACCATCCAAAAGTATCCCTTTTTTGAAAAAATTAGTATTTTGACCAGCCATCTTGAACCAAAATAGCCAATTTGTGTTCCATACAATTTGTTCGGACAACCACTGATACACAGAGGAGAAAGAAGAAAGAGTGAGAGAAAACACTGGGAAATATCCAGAAAACAATCTTGGGAACCAACCCAAAGTGTTTACTTTTATTTCAAAATAATTTGATCATTTTGACCAACAGCCAATTGGGGTTCAGGGCAATAGGAGGGCCTCTGTAATAGTCCATTGAAATCAAAGGAACCAAACCCCCTTGAACCGCATAGAAACGCATCGGGGACCAACAACACCACAACATGACAACAAACCCATTGATACAACAAATGATCCAAAACACACATAGAACCATCCAGAAACCATCGTGAATCCTCCAAGTGTCCATTTTGTGGTAAAAATTTATTTTGACAATAATTATTTTGTATTTTGACTAACTCAAATAGCCGATTTTGGTGCAGAAATCCTCAATAACCATTAATACACAAAGTAGCCAAAAACCGGGAACCATCCAGAAATCCCAGAAATGTCCCCGCCCCCCCCCATCTCTCCCATCTCTCCATATTATTCTTTGAAACTATCACTTGAAACTTTAGCACATTTATATTTGTACCTTAACAATAGCAACATGGCCCTAATTGACTTGCACACTTTGAAAGACACCCATATTGATTCAGTCTTTGTGTCTACCTCCCGTCCGACCCTCCAAACTTTCGACTTTTAATAAAATTTCGGGTGAAAAGTGCTGTCGGAAAGCCATTTTTGAAAGAGCAATTTCTGATGAAGCTTGCTATATAAGGGTACATAAGAAAAAATCTAAGATACTTGGAAAAAAATCTTGACTCTTAAGAGAAAAGCACAAATAATGACTCATGAAAAATAAGAATTATTTTGGGATTCTTGGCATTTAACGGGCGGCGGCAACAGGAAACTAAAAATCATTGTGAAGAGCCCTTTCGTCTATGGAGCCCCGGACTGTGGCTCCCTCCGACTATAGGCCTATCTGCTTTCACACCGGTACTTCTCTCTACGACGAATTGACACCAGGGGATAACATTATTTGGAAGTGGGTTCTTCCACGCAAAAATAAGGTTGTCGCCGGTTTCAATTCGTCGTAAAGAGAGTATGGTTCTCGTTCCAAAATCATATCTTTATTTTCCATCCTTAAACACATGTATAATTTACGGTCCTCTTTAACCCAATTTTGGCGATCCTTATGGCTTAAATACAACAAGAAAGAACTGCCACCATGGGCCCGTGACAAAAATCTACAACCGGTGAACGCATGAACATGCAACGAAACGCAACGTTGACAGGCATGCGCGAATGTAGAAAATGCGGTATGACGCGACGGCTTCAACCTCCAAATAACTCAATACAAGGCACGTACTACCTGGATTTCAATTTATAGAATAAAGGTATGATTCTGGGAACCGTTACTGTGGCTCTTTCAACCGACAAATTGAACGGGCCCAGTCGGGGATGAGCCATTATTTTTAAGTGGAATAAGAGGCCGGGAGCCGGGTGGGTGCGGCGCAAGATCATACCTGTTTGTTATTCTCATGGTCTTAGGACATCTTTATTCATTTAAAGTTCATCTTTAAACTTAACGCCATTTCCGATGCTTTACGGCTTAAATACACCAACATTTTAAAATTGGCCACATTGGCTGATGGTTGATTGGCATTCATTGGTCTTTAAGGGGGCCAACATTGGTAAAGGGTCGGGTTGGCATGCGACGTATTGCCAATATACAGCCAATACTATCCTGTCATTGTTTGTTAATAGTGGCTAAGGTGCAGCAATATGTTGGCCCCATATCGGCAAATTTCAACTTTGCATCACTTATCGCCAACTTAGGCCCGATATCAGTACGATATCATTGAATTCCCCGGTGTTTCGAACGCTTGGTGCGCCTATATATTCTTTAGTGCGCATGCTCACCGCTGGACTCATTTTCTCGGCGGGTATTTGATGGCGGATTACGGAGGAAGGTACTGCTCTAAAAAATTGTCATAAAGTCCTCACCGTGCTAAAAGGATAAAATACAACAAACATCTAATGAAGATTATTGTATAATTTTGTTGAGCACGTGCTTTTTTCGGTAAAGTTAATGCTGCAAACATCTGTAATTTTCGGTAGGCTTTCAGCCCGCCGCCGGCTTTCAGGCCTCTAGTGCAATGCATTAAATACAGTACATTTCGTGAAGCAGCGCCCTCGTGTTGGTGTATGGTTCACCATATATCACGGAAAAGTTATTACTCCGGATTTCAAGTTGATTCTGAGGTGCGTTGCCGTTGTATGTCACACTTTGCCATACTAGCCTAGGTAATTAGGCTAGTCTAGGTCCTAGCTAGAGCTGCTACATGTTCTAGGGCTAAGGCTAGCATACTCTCCGTCCTAATTCCTTTTCTCTGCGCGTCAGACTACGCCAACATTCCCGCCAGACAGAAACATGACAACGCGTAAAAAAAAACATATTCTGCGCGTTACAACACTCAGCACCTTCGCGCCGTATGTAGGCGCCTATTTCAGAAAGATTTGTGACGACGACTATTATATATAGGCTACTGCCACTGGTACTACAAAATCATGAATTTCTTCCAGTGCATAGACCCTCCCTCGGGTCCACGGTATGAACACACTAAGCGACTGAAATTTACATTAGACTCTTCAACAACCCAATCCTGGACTTCCGAATCTGTAGGGAAAACGTCTTCAATCTCCCCGAGGTCGGGGGAAGTACTCCGCCACAAACATTAGTCAAACAACATGGTTCGGTATACGCGCACTGTCTCTCGACGTGCCTATGTGCGTCAGAGACACTTAGCCAACAATCAGTGCGACGGCTTATTTTTTGGCGCGGATGTAAAACGCGTCGCCTGGAACTGAGCGGCTGTTGACAACCACCTGGGGTTTTCGCACGCGCACATTTTGGGTTTTGGGAGGCTCAGGCCGGTGTTCGGCCCCTCTCAATTCCCCGATTTCTCGGTTTTTGCAAATGTTTGTATTTGACTTTTGATGATGCCTTTTTATTGCAACTCCGATCAAATATAATTGTTGAGGTATATATGTATATCATTCAAATATCCGATTTTTGCTCATATTACTATAAGTACAAATCATTTTTATTTTGATAGTTGTTCACTCACTATGTAAATAAAAGATCTCCATTAATTTTATTGCATTTCATACCTAACGCCTCATGCATCTTACATGAAGCTTGATTACTACAATATTATCATTGCTCGTAGCGCAAATCCTTAGATATCTATACTACTAAAACAATCTCTCTGTCTGTCGTCCCCCCCCCCTGTCCGGCTATGCATTTCGATATACTTTGAATATGGGCATCAGGGGAGGGGGGAGGCCTCACATATGACACTGGATTGGTGTTCGGTCGTGCTCCAAGCCCAGGTCATTTCTTTGACAGAAAAAGATAGGGGCCTTTTGGTGAGATATAGCCAAAAGATAAGCCTAAATAAGGGTTTCCCGAGTGACAATAAATTTTTTTTCCCAAATTGTTTCTGGGTGTGATTTTTGCAAAATTTCTAAAAAAATAGAGGTCTTTTTGGTGTTTTGTTTTTCCCCAAAATATGGTTTTTTGTTACACACTGAAAAGGGGGGTCTAAACAGCCCGCTTTCCAGATGGATTGGGGCCCCCGGGGGGTGGCTAATGGGTCTAATATTTAGCGAAGGTAGGGGAAGAACAGTCTGACGTTTGTTCTTAGGGTTTTAGAGTGCCCAAAATGTCAAAGGTCATCTAGAGTCAATTTACGTAAACTACTGACCTGGTCACAGAACAAGTTCTGTGGTCAAAAGGTCACGCATCGTCAAAGGTCCACATGGTGGAGATGCCTAGTTGGTAACCTTTTTTTTTCGTTAAAGTTACCCTTGAATGGCCTGACACAACCCGGGGGGGAGAATTTCCCACTGAGGCGACGGCTTGTACCAGGCGCAGCGGGCCGACCAAACCATTAATCCTGCTACACAGGCTAAGGAAAGATGTTAGGAAGGATTATAAAGAAAAAGGAAGTAGGTCCATACACAGTATTCTTGGGATCGGGACTATTGGAAAGTGTTAAGCCTTTGGGAAGATGCACATATTTCCCCGTTAAAGTCGATCTATACCCCGGGGTTTGTTTTTTTTAACTCATGATACCACCAGTCCACTTTTTTTTTTCCGATTTTCCTCCAATCTGTAACCTTTAATCGAAAATCAGGAAATTGGACAGTCTTCGTCTTCCCCTTTTGTTGTATCGGGTGCGAATACATCAATGGCTCCCGCTTTTCTTCTCGCGCCTGTGCCTTGGGAAGGAGAAGGAAAAAATTATAAAATAAAAAGAAGAAAATGTAAAGAGAAATAAAGAGCTCTGAGGACGACGAATCTCTGTACTCTAGGATAATGTGTGCAAAAGTTTCAAGAGAACACATCTCTTGTCCTCACCTTCTTTGCAGTTGAAGAGTATGTTACCGTATGTTTTAATTATGGAGCGATTTCCGCATGCACATTTTCAATGAAACATTGGTGAAGGAAGGGGCCATACGCAGGATTGTTTTTTTTTTTGGGGGGGGGGGGGGGGTGCAGGGCTTAGAAAAAGTAGGACTATTTTGGTAAAAGTTGACTAAAAATGCTACTTTTGTAACTTTGTGAACATCTATCACCCAAAAGTCGGAGTTTCTAGTCAGAAGAATTTCTATAAAATTATGGATCTTTTTTATTTAAAAAAAAATCAGCAGAAAGTGGACCCCCCCTGCGTAGGGCCTGGGTTTGGGGTTGGTACAGGAGGGACAGGGCTTGTCTCTTTGGGTCAGATGCCCCCGTCACAAACAGGGTGAGGACCGTTGTTTATCGGATTAGAGTATAATTATTCAGTTTTAAACAAGCCGCCTATTCGCTGCAAATGATTGGGAATAATTTGTTATTTTGGGTTATTGAATTCCAAGTTTTGTTATTTTAAAATGTAAAAAATGAAAAGAAATCACAAAATAAAAGCAAAACGCGTATGACCAGCATGTTCACATGAAAGTTGATAGGGAAGGAAATTGCATGGAAATCAAAGAAGAAAATACCGGGGGTTATATGTGGATTGAACCTTTACTTTTAGGAAAATGCAAAAGTATGGATAATTTACTCGCCTTGACCCAATGAACATTACAATTTTAAATAACCATGTCACAGGATGATTGTACGGGTAGCAGTTGGATGGACACGCTAGCTGTAACATGAAATTGAGATGTGAAATGGGAAGATTTCGTCAGACACCTGTATAGCGCTGGAAATAATTCATGTTTTCTGGGAGACTGGGACACCAGTGGGCTTTGGTAAAAAAATGGAGAGCTTGATGATTGATGGGCACTGCAGTAGCTGGAGTAGCCCTATTATTTTCAGAAATGATCAGCACATCCTCAAGAAGGAAAATACTACAAACCAACCAACCAGTGGCGTAACCAGACTTTGCAAATGGGGGGGGAGGGGGGGGCTGAAGGAAGTGCCAAGGCTTTTTTGAGGGGGCAAAATTTGGGTCTTATCCATAGAACGTACAAAAAGTCAGTTCATTTGGGGGGGTGAAGGGGGGGCAAGGGTTCTGTTGGTTACGCCACGCAACCAACAACAAACAAAAAAAGAGGAAAGAATCACAAGGACATTTCTGATTTCTTAGCTTCTCTTCCCCGTCTTTTCCCCCTTTTATTTTATTCATGTTTATTTCCAATACCTTGGGCACTTTGATAAAGGAGCTGCGGTTGCGTAATCGATAACTGATACATTGTCGCGTGCACATTGATACCACAGTTGAGTTCGTATATGTGGTCCCCGGTTAGGCATTCAAAATAGACCGTGATGTGCGCAAGGTAATGCAGTCACGTTACTGTGATGGATCGATTACTTGCTGGAAGACAGGTCCCGACGATTCGTACAGTCTCGGCGGTTCACTCCCTACCTAGTGTTAAATTGCCAGGAGCACTGTGCATTTGGACAAGTTGGTTGGGCCGGGCTGGCTGTCCGGGGGTGGTTAGCTGAAAAAGTCATCATAGTTTTTGTTTAGCCAGCGTTCTAGACATTATTTTAACCAGTGCGCTCTTAAACCAAGAGACAGAAGCAGAGACGGTGGTACAGTCTACCAGTGCAGAGTAGATCGAAGTATAGTCCGGATTTATAGTCGCCGTAATAATTGTTTGAACTAAGCCGTACGCAGGAACCAGCCGTGTGCGACCTGTAACGGGCGTATTCGCGTTGTCTATTTATTTAATACATTGTGTTTACGCGCTCTCTAAAGCAGTGCGACCTTCACGCACACATGCAGCAAATAACAATTGGGGTAAACCACAATTTGCGCACCCACTTTCTGCACCCACCTGGCACCACTTTTTCTGCACCCACCTGCATCCACATTTTATACCATATAATTACTCTAAAATAATTATTACAATATAATCCTGATAGTATTTAACTCAATGTCACCTGTAAAACATCTCTTATTGATAGTCAGAGTAGCTTAAAAATATACACCAATCATCCTTTAAGTTTGGGGGATTGTCATTTTTTAGACACTCCGTTATTCCGGTTTTTTTAATCGGCCGTGCTGGGCAATATCAATAATGGTATCATCATCAGGGGGGCGGTAGGACATGCCAACATAACAGCACAGCTTTGTGACGTCAATCTGCACCCATCAAAGTATCGCTTTACAGCTGGATAGGATACCAAACCAAGTACCAAGTACAGCGGAATCTCAAACGGCATCAACTCGCGGGTTGCTAGTTGTTTCAAAGACTTACGGTATGAGGGCGCTCTTACGCATATCGAAACGGTTACACACAGCTTGACTAAAGACTAGGCCTGGTCACGAATATTTTATTAGGCAAAATTACACTATTTTGCAGCCGAGGTTTAATCCACTATCCTCAACGGATTTTGTCATAATAATTTTTTCTTAAAATATCATGATATTACTAAGATCTTTTGAACAAAGTTTTTTTTTTTAAGAGATAATTTTTTTAATGCCTCACTGCGGACCGAGACTTCCTAGTAAATGCACTTAGCAGTTCCCCAAAATACAGTTGGGAAGCCCCAATGCCCAAATCGATAAGCAGATCGTGCGCCCCCCCCGCATAATGTACCGCCGACGGATTAGTCTCGTTACAGGATGGTAGTATCAAGCCGGGGTCTCAAGATTAGGACTTTTATATGGATGCTAATGGAATAGAAATAAGTAAACTGAGTGGGGTCTGGGGTAGAACTTTGGTAAAAAAAAATGTTTCCATTTACGAAAATGAGATACTGCAATGGCTTAATTGTGAAGATTGTAATTCTACCAAAATGCTTTGTATGCGATCGCACGGACATTCGGTTCCCGAGATTATGGCTGATCAAAGTGAGCAGTGTCTCGAAATTTGCCAAAAAACGCATAATCTCCTATACCTTGATCATGTTAAAAAATTGAAATGGGTATATATTTAAGGATATTGAAGAAGATATTATTTATACGCCATTTAACCCATTTATTTGGTTAAGTCGAACGTTAAATAAATACTTACTTTCATATTATTTTGTCCATATTTAAAGTAATTAAAGTACTGGGGTATTGTTGATTTTTTATGTATTTTATGTTTTCTCACCCTGCGATATTTAAGAAAATTATTTTAAATTATTAAAGGACAATGGATTGCACCGATTTCGATGATCTCGTTCATTATAATTATAATACAAAAATAAACCAAAAATTACAAAATGAAATTAAAAACAAAATTCCATTATTTCACATTAAAAAGCGCCTCCAATTTGGTCTAAAATGTTTCGAGGGTCTATAACATCGTTTCGTTAAATACGCAACAACCAAAACGAAAACGAACGTCGTAACTAGAGAACGCTACACGCTATGCACATGAAATTTGGCACACATATTCAGCACATTATAGGCCGAGTGAAACATGAGCCGATTTAAAAATTGTGTTACCAAATTCTAAATTACGCCATGAAGTTATGTGATTGGTCGATTGCCGGTTTGCCATGGCACATGATATCAAAATCCGGTGGATTCCTGGTTCACTGCGTATTTACCCTCTGCACATGCCACCCAAGATTCGTCCCATTAGCTTGTTTAGTTATTTAGTTACGTTCGTTCTGTGTTTAGCCAATCAGAGGGCCTTAAGTGGTTACCATGGCAACCAGAGCAAAAATTGACATGAATTTTAAAACTTGGTGACATGGGCTACAATATGATGTGTATACATGGACACAGTATATCCACTATTTAGGAAATAAGAAATAGCACTTACAAAGTTCACTGCTTCAGACCCCATACCCCTCCCTTAAAAATAAAATAAAATAAATAAATAAATACAACATGAAATTAAATTGAGATAATTAATTTTTAAATGACTGAGAGTATGTGTGCCATGACTGATTGTATTAACAATCGCTAAAAATTATATTAAAAACACTAACTAATCATTAGGAATACTACGTTTGATGTACACTCAAAAAAAGATGCTACTGTTTACTTCTACAGTATGCAATTAACTCTGAATTATCAGAATTAAGTAACGCTTAAAACTTGCTTTCCAGATTCGTTCACAGACATAGCGCGACAGACATAACCCCCGAGATTTAATTAGTATCGTTGTGGGTAAATGCACGCTACGACGCGGCGGTCGTCCTTACGCGGTACGTAACACGTAAGCAGAGGCCGAGGATTTAATGATTATCGCCCATCCACTAAAATGAACGAGATGCAGATCGGGAAGTGGAACCAAAGTTGGGTCCAATTTGGTCTCTAAAACATTATTTGAGTGCATTGGGAATGCTGATTAGATGTACCGCAGGAAAGAAAAAAGGTTAATGATAAAGCGACTGTATCTTGACACGTACAGGTGAACAAGGATGGAAATACCAGACCGAAATAGCCGGCCTGAAAATTGTTTGTAAATGAACGACGAGGCCTAATTAAATTGACTTAAATTGTTTTAAAGTAGTTCTAAGGAAAGTCAAACTGACTTGTAAACTTTCTTTTTACACTGAAGTTGTGATAAAGTGGTGCAGGTGGGTGCAAAAAAGTGGGTGCAAGGTGGGTGCAGTAAAGTGGGTGCGCAATTGTGGCTACCCCATTTCAAATCTGTTCGAATCTCAACAATTATTCTCAAGTATAACATGTATATAGATTTATTAGCGTATAGTTTTGCTGGCGTGTACCGCGCATCTATCCCTTGCGCGTTGTCATGGTTCTATCTTGTCTGCGGAATGCAGCATAGTTTTGGACGCAAGAAAATATGGCAAAGATTTATAGCTGCTAGGCAATGCAATGTTCGAATATACAAATCTAAACTTTTTGGGTAGACCTAAGTCTTAGACTAAAAGTTACAATGGGTGAAAACCATATCTGACACAAAACAGCGGTCAGCGATGCAATTGTACTGGTTTTTCCATCCATTTCAGTGCAGTGAAGTATGAATGTACCTTTAGTAGTATGGGAGGGGCAAGGCTGCATGTTGGAACACGAAATGCCCCTTCAGCTTTAAGCAATTTTTAGGGATTTAGATTACTTTCTTCTGTTCTGTCCGTTCAAGCATGGTTTCCTTATAGGCCTAAGGAAGGATTAGAATAGCAGGCAAATTCAAAACAAGGTTTGTGGGTTTTTCTCCCTTCTTGTCGTGTGTTTGTCCAATAATAAACCTTCGAAACGTTCTCGGTAGGTGGTCTACAAAACCGATCAAGTGTATTTGAGAGAAGTGTTATATCCTCAAAAAATCTCCTATCATTAAGATTTAAATACAAGGTGAAAATGAGGAGTGCTCTCAAGCATGGGCTATCATTGTCTTTTAACACGCAACTATCCCAGTATATTTCTTGGAAACTGACCAGGTGGCTGGTGCAGGTGTATTCGCAAAGATTGGCATTCTCTGTTTTGTTTATATCGTTCCCTCTTTTTGTTTTGATTGCTTGCTTGTCACGCAAGAGTGAAAGGGATAGAGCAGAAGGCCTAATCATAGTACAGAAATGGCTGACACAGCCTTGTTTTCTAAACTTTTTTGATGGGGAAACAATTATTTTTAATATTGCCCCCATGCAGATCTAAGAATTTTTACTTTGTATTTAAAACACTTTGTTGCCAGGACCAGGAAAATATGGCCACCCTCTGATCCTTCATCTGTATTTGCTATCTTGCAGAGTATCCAGAAAACCCTTAATAGAGAGAATTTCAGTCAGAGGCATCTCGAGATAAATCATCTTATCATCACTAAGAGATTCAAACAACCAAGAAACAATATTCTATCTACTTCTAATTCTACGTACGTAACAAACCACACAATGGTATTCTTTTTGTCTCGAGCAAGATTACTTTTTGCAAGCAGATACCTTGAGATTCAAAAACTAACAAACTTTGTAAAGGATTTGGATAAGTTTACGACACTGCACGGTGTGCTTTAATCAATATTAAATTTTTCCGATGGAACAACACTGTTGAAGGAGTGATTTTTGTTCAACGATCTCCAAAGCCCATATATTCAGAGGTAGGGGAACGTCGCTACCGGGCAGTTGGAACTACTTGGCAGGAACCGAAACCCCCGCCCTTTGATCATAAGAAAGACGGGCACCTACAGATGCACACCACATAAACCGAGCCGACGGAAAGTCGTTTACGGAATAAAGCGCACACATAATCAATCATGAATAGAGCGGCTATAAGACGAGTTGAGAAAAAAAATTTAGGCTCCTGGAGCATGACTTCGGGCCAGAATCTGACATTAGCATTCAGACATGAATTATGAACTGGAAAGTTGGGAGTTCCCGTCACCTGACCTCATCGACACACTTTTTTTTCTCACGGCCAGTGAGTCTACTCTTCTTGATTTAGCAGATGCTCACTTGTACAATTCACCCTCACGGTAACAGTGTTCAGAGCAACTTGTGTAAACAATTTTAACTGTAATGAGACTATCACATGACACCTTCTCAATTAATACAGTCTCATTATAATGCCACATTTCAAATGATATCGGACACCTAATCAGGCACAGTGAACATGGTTACCCAAGATGCAGATTTGTGATCACAAAATCTGTATGCACTATGCAATCATGTTTTATGATTGGTTCTTTGCTGGTTGTCAGGGAAACGTGCTGTCCTCGCCGACCAGAGCAACTGTGGGCACGGTTTATCTTCATGTTCACTGCTGTGCGACCAAGGTGGTCTGTATCCCTTGCATGCCTTTACAAAAGTACTCCGTTGCCAAATTGATCATATAGCCTATTTTAGCACTTTGCATACAATGCAAGTGGAAATGAAGATTAAAAAAACAACGGCAAGGTATTTAGAATTATTACTTTGATGATGGTTGCCCCTTGGAATGACTATACTCATTAAATTTCCTTTGTGCATGTTGGACTATTATTTAATGGGAATAAAATTTAAGTGTCATCCCGACAATGCCTTTTCTCTTTCCCCAACGTTTTTCCCTTGTGGAAATCTGTGGGAAACCAGCAACCGAAGAGACCAAAACAACCAGTGTCTTAAAACACAGAGTAGTAGTTTTCCTCTTCTCTCTGTCCTGCTTTGGACTGGGTCGAATGATACATTGTGTGGACTAAACCTGCTGTAATAAACTCTTGAGTTCTGCGAGGAAGATTTTCCTATTCCATATTTGACCAGCATTTGACGGTCAATTGTGAGTTAAAACACGTTGGCAATGAAATATGAATAGTGCTTGCCCAATCGAATGTACAGTGGTACATTGAATTTATTTTGTATGCTCCATACTATATGGCCACCAGCTTTTTTAGCCTATTATAAGTTTATTATAACACATATTCTAGCATTTTACAAGAATATCATTGCTAGTAAAACTGATGCAAAGTTAACATTGAAAGTTGTACTTGATAGGTCATCCGGCAGATCAGGAAAACACTAAGAGACCGAAGAAGTATCAAAGTGTCAGTTTTGAATTTCACAGACACGAGTTTGTTGTCTGAAGAGTAAAAATCGTTGAAATTAAGACCTTTTAAATTATACCAGCAAAAGAATGTGTGTTCATGGAAGTTGAAAATGCAAGTAAGCATTTTCCTTATAACTAAAAACATTGATTTAAAAAGTTATGGCATTAAAGTTGTACTTTTATTTTGTGCATTCGTTTAAGTTAAAAAAAATGTTTCATGAATATTCATATAAGGTTTACATACGCCTACGCCCTACAGCCATGTTTTGTCTATTTATAGACTACCTAACAATGATTCAGTAAATTCTCATTTTTTTTCAAAAACCAAAAACAGAAAATCAAAAGTCACAATATTAAAATTAAATATTTTTGCAAAGTTTAATTCACCTTCAGTTAGTTACTAATAAAGTATGACATTTAAATAACAATTTATTATTGCAATAATAAAAGTGCATTGTGCGATTTACCACATCCTTCTTTATAGTTTGAGGGATTGCCTTGAAAAAAGTTATATGCACATTTCAGTTATTGTAAATGTATGACCAAGTTTGATATTAGATTCTCTATCGGCAGTTGTGTTGTAATTTCTCTGTAATGCTATTGAAGTGTTTGATTAGTAATCAACCATCCCTCCACCTAAAAATAGATACATCCCTAGATATTTGTTTGTAGATTATGACACACTAGTGTTTACAAACACACACTTCCTTAAAGGAAATCAATGAAAAGAAAAAACAATTATGTTAAAGGCACTTTGCATTTGCAAATCTGAATTCCAAAACTATTTTAAAAAATCTGATTTTTGAATTGTCTTGCAACAAGTATTAGCTATCCTAACATACCTGCAAGTGATAAGGCTGAGACGCAACCTAATGAAAAAAAAATCGGAATTTTGGTCAATGTGTCCGTACGAACACTTATTATAATAGGTTAAATGAATGAGATTCAAATATACACTTTATCTCACTTCTAGATTACTTCTGCAAATTTCTGTAGTGCCTCTTAAAGGTCAAGGGGGTGACCATCATATGAGGAATGAAGTTTCCGGGTCATTAGTGAGATTGTCTTTTTAAAGACTATTCTGTTTGACATGAATTGGAAAACCCTTCTTTTTCTCTAAATTCATAAGTGTCTTGTCAGAAAAAAAGTGTGTCAGATGGGTAGCTTACCGGAAACTTTAAAAACAGGACTTTAGTGTACTGCAATTAATATCCAATTTTGTACAACCCATGCAAAAGACACAACTTCGACAAAAATTTGAGGGGGCAGTGTTTGTTTTACTGTTTTTTCTTCTTTCATCCTACATCTGAACCGTGTTATCGTAATATGTGAGAGAAAATTCTCATGTCCTCGGAACAGCAGGCCATGACCGGATTTTTCACTATGTCATTACACTCTCACAGTATGTTAAAAACAAGTCACCCACTAAGACTGGTTTAAACCCAAGTTTAGAGTTAGACTCCCTTCAGAGAGATACAGCAACCGGAGATCAAGAAAGCAGTGAAGATATGGGCTTTGCAAACATGCCTCAATAAAGGTGTAAATAGGAACATTTTTGGTCCTGTATTTAGCACCTTAAGTTCTAAGAACCAGTTTAAAAAGTTTTATTGAAGAACCTTCAAAATTTAAATAGGCAAGGAAGATATGTTCTTTTTTTGTACGTGTCCACGTATATTTTGAAAGGTTATGCAAAGTGAATGGTAGAAATAACACTTTGGTTCTAAATACATTTCATTTGCAATCTCAAAAAGCATTTTGTTCTGTTCTACCAAGAACATCTGACGGGTGCTTATTAACTAAAGCTTAGGCGTTCATAGAGTTTACGGTTCTACAAAAACACGAAGATCGCCGACGGTTTTCATAGAACCAGAAAAGGTTCTGTGCCCCAATGGTTTTGTCGCTTTGGCAGAACCTTTAAGTTAGGACATTAAAGTTATGTTAATAAATCACCCTTCAGATTTTAGTTAGAAGTTTTTTTATTTAGCCAACGAAAAATATTTTAGAACCAAAAGGTTATCAATGCCTTTCACGTGCTAACGTACTAAAAAAAAACCGTTCCTAGGCGTTATTAATATATTGATGGTTCTTCATAGAACTTGTTAAGGTTCTTTATAGAACTTAGGGTGCTAAATACAGGTACAAAAAGGTTCTAGTTGAACATTTATTGGAACCTTTATGTCTAAAAGTGTACCTGTTTCAAGAACTATCCGAATTGGCAAGTCCAAACAAATGCTATAAATAAAAAGTCACTGCAGATGTAACAGAATTGATGTCTGACCTCAGATTGTGTATTTTGTATATGTGGAGAAGGGCAAACGGGGGCGGTATGAATAATGTGGACAAAACATGAATTGGACAAACATTGGCCCAACGTTCACACGACATTGGTACAACATAGGAAACAAACGTGTCGCCACCTCAATTTTGTGGGTCCGATATCGGCACAAACAGTCAGTCACAATTCATATGATGGTGGTCCAATTAAGGCCCAATATTGACAATATTGGGCCAATCAGCACCAATTGGGCCCAAGCCCAACAGTGGGCCAACGTAGGGCCCCCATGAGCAAATAACTGCGACCCGATATCGGCAGCCAATATTCGGGCCAATACAAAAATAGGGCCATCTCAAAAAAGGAACGCAGTAGAGTTATTTCATTCTTTGATCCACAACTGTTTGCATTTTTGCTTTAAAATTAGTAACGTGTTAATGTTCTTTTAGTACTTTGCGAGATCTACACGGACATATCTAGTTTTCTATACTTTCAATATCATGATCTGGTCATTTTTACTCCATAAAAACCTAAAAAATGCCAATATGGTGTTCGTAGCTCTGTGCACCGTATTTTACAATGCTTACCGTACCTCAATACTCAAAATTTATTCAGACCAGTTGTTTTTATTTCTTAATGATCAATGATATGATGTAGGTATCAATCTTCCAGATAACCATTTCTTGGTAAAGCTACAAGAAGCCATATATGGATTCCGCGAAATCAATGTATATTACTTTATCAGTGTATTAACTCATTTATTTAAAAATGTAACTGCAATGATAATAACTTTTGCATTAGACTCAAGGCAAAAATATGTATACAGTGGTACATCATAACATCAAAAAATGTGGTTGCAAATGTGGCCTCGATAAAAATTATATTCAAATTTAATGGGTCCGTTTTAAGCATGCATATTACGTTATAGGCAAATTAAATTAAGTGAGAGTCTTAGACTACAAAAGATATACTTGGCATAGACACACATACCCTGACCTTGATTAGTCGAAAAATTAGGATTACATGCACCTCGCCCAAGTATTAGACACTGAAACGTATCAAATGTGTATACGTTACGTATATTACGTGATCCAAAACGAAGACGGAAAATACAGGAATCATCATTAAAGCGAAGGTAATTTTTACGCTTCTGCCCCCAATCTCCTCGAAGTAGTGTTGAGAATTGTTGCACCAAAGATAAAGTCAAGTAGTCACTTTCGTTAAACGTTTTACCCAAATACTTCTGCATAATAATATATACACCACTGAAGGGTAACCACATTGTGCTGGATTTGTGCACTTTGTGGTATAATAGGGAAGTATAAGGTCTTGTAAGTACGAACCAGCCAGTAGGCCATGCAGTGTGCACGGGGGCTATGTACACATTCTATTAGGTGTGCTTATAGGGGTTTAAGTTGCACATTAGTGGCTCATGCGTGAGGAACGTAAATATACGCAAAGTTTTAGGGCCTATTTAAAATAATCGTTTTGTTTTGACAATCTTTCTCACAGTCTGGAATAGGTCATGGTTATTATAAGAATTTGTATGAATGATAGAAACAGAGAAGTTTTTAAGTCTGACTTGCCGCGACTAATAGATAGGACAAGGGAAAGAATATAGGCCTATAGACTTCAGTGTCGGCTGTTTAAAATACCACTGCTGCAAACTATGATAGTTTAATTGAACATATTATACATCAGTAAAAAATTATATTTAATCGTATTTTTTAGCGGTTTTATCGTAAAAGTGAAACAGAACTTCGGATGGAGACTAAACCCCTGACTCAACGAGCTAAACGCGTCCAGAAATTTATTACTAAGAGCTGAATTTACAAACCCAGAGGCCACAGAAAAGAAGGGAATATGGCTGTGATTCTCCAAAGAAGCCACAAGCCAAAAAAAGGAAAGAAAAATGGCAGCCGCTGCTCGGTGGGAATAATGCGATTTCAAATGAAATAAGTGATAACAATATGACACGGATGCGAGATAAGGGCAAAATTGGGAGACCACTATACAGAAACTTACTTGCGGTTGATGAAAGCAGTAGTAGCTTTTGGAAAAGTATTACATTTTAGAGATATAGGCCTACGATGTTGGTTTATAAAAGAACAAAAATATTAATTTTTTACTATTTTATATCAGAATTTTAACCATTTTTCATTGTTTAGTAAAAAACAAAACCTATTACGTATTCACTGTCGTTTATTTAAGATTGTTGAATATGGATTTACAAATACGTTTATTTTAAGCATTATGATGTATATTACGTTATCCATACCAAAACAACGTGAAAACGAAGGATATTGAACTAGATTTACATCGTACTTCATTCAAGATGAGAATGAATTTTAAAAAAGAGGGTTAAAATAGCTTACTCAAAGCAATTAAATTAAGCCCTAAGAATATCAGGATACTAACCGTATTGAAAAAACAAGAATCTTGTCTTGTTTTGAAAACTTTCATAATATCGATAAAAAATATAAAATAGGATCGTTAGAGAAGGACTGCCGTTTAAGTACAAATTTGTATCATACAGTTATTGTTCACTACAAGCATTCCTGATATGTCTCGCCACCATTTAGTGAGAATTCATGAATTCAAGTGTTAACACTCTTAAAATCAAAATTTACCGAGATGATTATCGGAAAAACGTAATATACCAGGCCCAAAAAAAACAGGAAAAAGCCGGATAACTTAATTTGAAGGTTCAAATATAAAAATATGGAACAGTGGTTCATAACTTTTGTTGTTCCAGGATGTATGATATGTAGCTAATAAAAAAAGGTATGATAAATAAATTTTTGCAGCCGGCTTTGTTTTGCCGATTTTTCAAAATTGAAGTGTCACTTTTTGAGAATTATAGCCCATCTATTGGCAGGGGGTGTTGGGCTAATGTCGCAATGTTTTCTGCGGAAGACTGCACCCAACCTAGTGGACAAAAAACAATCGAAACAACCTGTTGACAGGTTGAACGCACGAGGACGCAAATAGGCAGGCGCGCGCGCGAAAGTAGCAAAACGCTGTATGACGCGAGCGTTAACCTTAAAAATCACTTCAATACGCAGCGAGAGTACTACCTGAGGTATTACTTGGGTTCAATTAAACGAATTAAACCGGGCATCAACCAATGAATATTGCTTACCTCTTTAAGATGTTTAAGAATGTCGAATTGAACCCAGGCATAAGCCAATGAATTGCTTACACATTTTCACAGCTGTTGAGATTCCAAATATTTATTGTATTACAAATTTCAGTTTCCTTTCCCAATTCCATAAGCACTCAGCAACCAGTAATATACTAAACAACTGAGGTCCCCACTTCCTCAGCAATTTACCAAGAAGGTGACCGCGAGATATAAACTGGCCTAACTTCACATTCAAAGTTCCCGTTATAATGCAGACCAATTTGGTTCGTTCTTTCTTTTATAATCCTAATATGTATGCACTCTGCGACAGTAATATACTAAATCGCTTGAGGTTCCCACTCCTCAGCAATTTTGCCAAAGAAGGTACCAAATCACATAATATAGCCGAACTTCACACCCGGACTTCACATTGGGAAGTCCATTTGATAATAGTCCCAATTAAGGTTAATAAAGGACATCTTTGCTGGTCTTACCACAACTGGGGGTGGGGGAGATTTTATCTTTTCAAGAAGCCCAGAACTGCGACTTCTTAAAACTCCCGGTGGCAAATAGCGAATGAACATTTGTATAACCAAGCCGGGCGGCTTTCCCGGAAATACAACACCATGGCACACAAAACTTTTGATGAGTCACTTGACCATTCAGATGTTGGTTTTCAATGGGTTCATATTGCAATAGACCAACAAACTGAATATCCAAACGAGTTAATTTAAAACCTTAATAAAAATCGAAACAATGAGTCAACTTAATTATAAGCGCACATGACTCATTCACAGATGTTAATTGACTCACACCAGAAGATTCCAAAGATTATTCAAACCCCAAGCCCTTTTCCAACTTTTTCCACATTTATTCATTCAGCTGAGTCTTCTTCAATGCCCTATATGAAGAATCCAATACAGGAACATTATTGCTTATTGATCACAAAACAATGACGTGAGTCAGAATCACTTTTCTATGGCATTGATGCAGGAGATTGAGTAAAATTTCGATATCCTGGACTCTATAGTCAAAAAGCGAGGCTGTCATTTTTAAGGAGGCTAGGACACGCTAGCTCCGCGCACTACATCTGGCACTGTTCCGAGTTGGATTTTCCAACAAAAATGCCTGCGTGGCGTTCTGAGTGGGGACTCGCGCGTAAAAATCAGCAGCTGCGCCGTGGCATGCGTCTATATGTGCAACTAAAACTATGGAAGCGCGGGAGATGCCTGAACGTGACGGGGTCAACCTAAAAATGCCAAGGACTCCAACATCCTCCCAGGAAAAAGAACCGGGGGACATCACCCAAAATGACTCTGGATGAATAATGGTCTTGGTGAATGAGTTTTATATTTCCCCATTGATGAGGCTTTCGAACGTATAGGTTTGACAATGTACTTGTTTTTATTTTAAAAACAAAAAGACTTAATTGTAGAATAGAATCCAATATTTTTTAATTGTTTTCTATGCACTGTTTATTCTATTATAATGTAGGCCTACTCGTGTGCCAACCACCCCCCCTCAAATTGACCGAAAACGAGAGCGCGTGTGGTCCAGTGGATAGAGCATTCGCCTCGTGATACGAAGGTAGTGGGTTCGAGTCCTGTGACCAACGCGTTGTGGTCCTTGGGCAATTTTTACACTTTTACCTCAGTTGCCTCTCTCCACCCAAGGTGCTAAATGGGGAGCTGCAGGGTTATTGTTCCATTGAGCGCCGAACCCAAAGCGTATGAGTATGCCTTGGTATTAGACCGTCAGCACAGAGGTTTTGGTTAGCGAACGAGATACCAATAGCTGAATACGGGAAAATCAGAGGAAAATATAACTGTTTGCAATATGAAAAGTCTGCGGGACCCGTTGTGCGTGTAGCCCCAGGAGAGGGGTAAAGTTACTCTGGAGGGTCAAATGTTTGAATACTTAACTTAAGAAATATAGCTCAAATTATTCCTTAGTTATCAGGCGTAAAAAGTCAATTGGGTCACATGTGTGTGGTGCTCCTTTCCAAGCTATTTGGGAACAATGGCCTAAAGGTCATTTGTTGATTCAAGAAAGGTCAACAATTGTATTACCAAGATTTCTTGTAAAGAATATTAAAAAAAAATATATTTAATGATACTGATTCAAAATATGCTTTTTATTTTTGCATTAGGGTGGTTCCCTTCATAGGGGAGGGGTCTATAAGTCCCCGTCCCAAGAGTCCTACAGGAATTGGGTTCCCCCTTCCTTACTAACAACAGGAAAGACGCCGCGAAATGCAAAAGCATTTCATATTGGATTCCGTATCATTAACCACATTTAAAAAAAATATTTTTACAAACAATCTGGGTATTGCAACGGGTGACCTTTCTTGATTAAACAATGACCTTTAGCCTATTTTTACCAAATATCTGGACAGGAAGCACCACACGCGTGACCCAATTGACTTTTTTACTCCAAAAATATAGTAAAATTAAAATAATTTGTTGCTATATTTACATTAGATTTATAGAGCAGTGCAAACATTTGAACCCTATAGTAACTTTACCCCTCTCATGGGGCTTTTTTTTTTTTTTGTTAACAACTTTCAATAACTTTGAATGTTAAAAAACTAAAAAATTGAAAAAGTTATATTTTTCTCTGATTTTCCCGTATTCAGCTATTGGTATCTCGTTCGTTTACCAAAAACCTTCTGGGCTGATGCTCATAATGTATGGCAGCTGACATTCCAAATGGTAGCGGTAATAATTGTAAAGCGATTTGATACACGTGAAAGAAGCCCTAAAATGCTGCATATATAAAATTAGATAGAATTTTCTAAATGACCTTTTCTGATCTCATGGTTCTAAATGTGTGCCGAATTTTATAAGTGCGCAATTGACCTGGAAGAATTTTCTGATTTCGTTTACGGATAGATGACAACACAGTGTCCTATGGGCACTGTCTGGATCGACTTTAAATTTGGAAATAACCTGTTCTCGAGATGTAAAATATAAAAAAAATGAAGGTGGTTGGGTCAAGAATGCACCTTTAATAGTGGGGTAGGGGGGTGAAAGGGTGGCAGAGGCCCACGTGGTAAAAAACTGCTATTAACACGGGAGATGTCCATGAGTTTTGGATGGAAGATCCTGTACTACATGTAGAAAGGTGGTGCATACTCCCTTCCTTGAGGTCCCTTTGTACCAGTTTATATCTAAGAAGCTGCATTTTGGAAAGAGTTTCCATATGTACCCCGCTTTGAAGTTCTCAGGAAACAAATTATATTTTTTATGGCCTACACTAACAAAACCATTGAACTAAAACCCACTAAACCCTTAGGCCAAAAATAAAAAATAATTTGTTTTTTTACATGCAAACTTTTCAAGGTGTGGACATATGGCAAAATCTTTCTAAATTTTTAGCCAAACTTTAGTTCCTACGGCTTGTAATTTTTCGAAATTTCACTGAGTTCCAGGACTAATGAAAAAGATGAAAATCAGGCCCATTGTCACCAAGTTCGGAATTGGGGACGACATCCCTACCTAAAAAAGTTATCCCGGTTTCCCTCAGCATATACCTCCATCTGTCCTCACCTTCCTCGTCACTAACTTCCAAAGACTAGGTAAGTTTCATGATTCAGGGAACAAACATTGAAAAAAGACATAAAAGTCAATATAATAACCATTATTTAGAATTTCCAAGCACTTTTTACAAGTTTTGTTCTTCCTAATATAATAGTTGGAATTGAGAGGACTGCATTATTGCTCTCTAAAAAATACGCGTCGGTGCATTTTACAGTGAAATGACAACAATTTTGTAGTATTGTGTTGGCTGAATTGCCAGTAAAATACTCCGAAAGTTCCATAAACTCAGATTTTAACGGTGTGCCAGATATTTTTTTTCGTGTATTTTGTTTAATGGCTCCAATTGTTTCATATTGTCAGAGAATACTTCTCAATATAAAGGCAAACTGATTAGGAATAAAGAGGATTTGGTCTTATTATGAAAATGGGCCAGTGATCGATACGCGCGATAGTATAGAAGCGTTGATATAGAGTAACCTATGTCGCGTTGGTGTGACGCCTGTGAATGCGCATAGACAGTTTTCTCCCAATTTTGAAACAAAAAAGTGTATTTGTTACATTATTGGGAAAAGTAGGTCGGTTGACCCCATCTTTTTTTTTTTTTATCAAAGTTCTAGTAGTGCGCAACTTTTATTTAAAATTACATCAAAAAAATTCGAGCAGAGCAGACATATTTTTTTTATACTTAAAAATGTCGGTCGTAAAAATCAAATTTCCATAGGTTTGATGTACTATTTTTGATCAAACATGGCACAATATAGGTCTTTTGATCCAAATTATATGAAAAAAAACGAGGTCGGTGACCCCAATTTTTTATTTGGATTGGATGGTTACCCCATCGATGGAAGTTGTTCATCCGAGTTTCAATGAAACAATTTCGGGACAGATCTATCGTGTCCTATCCCCGAAGCAATTTCACCGCCCGCCATTGCCCGCAGACGATCAATCAAGGCTGAGCTCAAGTGAAGCGATATTTGGAAATTCTTAGCGGGTGGTAAGTGTCCAATTTTTGGCAAGCTAACACCGTTGTAGTGTATATTACCTCAAAATTTTGATCAAAATATTATTTTCCAATTTATGAAGAAAAGATTTCTCACGGGAAACGTACTTTTTTACTATTAAAAGAGAGAAAGGGCATATCCCTAGTGTTGTTTGTACAAGAGTGCACCTGTTAGTAGCTTGCACAATAAGGGAAATGGCCGGAATTCCCCAGATGTAAACTTAGTAACTGAGTCAACTTTTATACTTTAAGACAAAACATTGCATGATCTGGGGGGGGGGGATTACCCCAAAAGTTAGAGGATGTGAAGTGATGTAATTCAGTGATATAATTTATGTGAATTCCAATTGATCAGATAGTGCCAAGGTTATGTTTATGCATGATGCTTGTTGTGGTAATGTCTTTAGACTTGGGAACCTTTTTGAAAATTGTGTATATAATGAAGGAGAACTTGGCCGAAAGATTCGCCGCAGCAGTTTTTTCTTTTAAAAAAAAAATTTTTTGCAAGAGCTATAACAATAAAGAGCTGTACAGTATAGTTATAGCTAGTTTTAGTCTACAATAATGGTACGATTATGCTTCAAAATAGTTATAGGATTTATGTATTTTCAATTCACGTGAGCGAGTGCAAATTATTTACTGGTCGCCTTTGAAGCCGAAAGTGCTGGGAATCAAAGAGGATTCCAAAATTGTGGACAGATAGCAATCGTGGTGATTATCCTGTGATGATATACTTATATAATATTGACTGGCTTTGAGTATGCTACAAGAATATTGCACGAGCTCAGAAAAATATTGTACGAGTCGAAGCGGTACATATTTTTCATAGCAATTGCAATATATTCTTGTATCATACTGAAAAAAAAGCCATTCCAATATATTATTATTTGAAATATCAGGCTGACTCAAACTCACAACCAAATTGTGCGTGAATGTGTTGTAGTCAAAACTGGCAACGATACAATGTGTTTCAATAATGGCGTTCTCACTAAATGCCCGGATGCGATACAATATTAAAGAATATTGAATTGCATACGGGGACTTTAATCAAAATGTACAATACAAAGAATTCTTTGCACCACTCGGAAGCCTGATATAAATAATAAAATGTGGAATATTAGTGTCGTCGAGGACTTATTGAACTTGTCGTCTTGAACTGCTGGACAAAAGTTATCTTCACAGGACTGAGAAGATTCTTATGGATATACCATGGATATATGTGTGATTTTGCCATGCGGTCACTTTGGGAGTCTTCGCTGTTGACGGGCAACTATCGTTGAAAACTGCAACGCTTTCATGTGGACATCAGTGAACATCTTGGGACATAAGTATATCTTAATTGTGTGTAATTGTGTAATTTTGATCATGTAATGTGTTTGAACATAGCAAATTCTTGAACTAAACCAATTCAAGATCATTAAAACTGTTATAATATATACATTCAGATCATTGTGCACAAGGCTCATTTATTGCCTGTTTGAAGGTATTTCTGACCTTAGACGTCCCACGAGACGTCATAACAGCTGCTTTAGTATGAGGACAATAGGTTGCAGCACGATTGGTTCCCAAACAATCGGCGACCAAGCAACCCCAAAGGATCAGAAATCATTTCGTGGTGTTTGTTACATCGTTTTTGCGTTTTGCATAAAACTTTTTATTATTTTTAGTTTTTATGTATTTGTTACTTAAATTCTTGAAAAATTTTGAAAAAATCGTTTAAAATGAATTCTTTTTTCTGAAGAGAATGCCACTGAGATCAAGCTGATATAATTATTTTGAGTAAGGCCACATTCCACATGGAAAAAGAAGGTATTTCTGTCAAAAGAAAGGAACCATATTATGTCATTATGTTAACGGTTGTTGTGAATATACACACAACTACGTAACATGTTAAAACCCCGCAAAACCGGTGTAGAAGTTTTTAAGTCCCCCGGGCTCATAAGTAGCTCGTGATTCAAGGCTTCTGCTAAGATAGGCAAGGCTTGCTATTTATTTTTTCACACCCTGTATTTATTATTGACATTTTCTCAATCCTGTTTTGATAGCATTATTCAGTACGTTTTATAATTTGACCCACCACAAATTGCAACAGAAACCGCTTTGGTGTTAATATACTGTGAAATAGTCACAAAATAATATTAAGTCTACCAAAATCAACCTATTGGAACATGTCGAAATAAGGGGTAACGGTTTGTACAGTGTCAAGAAATTAGAATTGTTTAATGATTTTAAATTGATGTAACCAATTTATGGGAATCGAAAGTTTAATAACGAAAATAATGTTATATGCATTAAATTTTAAAAATTAATAAGTTTTTTAGTACCATAGGCAACATAAAGTATCAAGGTCATCCTGGTGTAAAATTCATAAAGTGTCCGATTTTGATCGGACTGGTTGTACATCTGTTAAATTTGTCCCACGAGATAAGTAAATGTTTATAATTCTTTGTGTGAACTTTCTATATAAGAATTTCAGAGCTATGACTAGTGACTCCCATAGACCCTGTTTAGCCCCCAGTCACATTATGCGTTCCAATTATTCAACGAATATTAAGATGGTGTAACCAGTAATTTTCTGGTTCTGTACCTGATTCGACAAACAATGTGACATCATTTTTATAATGAACGAATATCTAAAATTACCCCCCATTGTGCCCTGTACTATTTGTGACTCATAACGATTGAACTAAACCTTTTTTAATCCTGAGAGTACGAACGACGTTGATAAACTTTTCGACGCGTTTTGATACTTTTTTCATATTTTGACCCCGTATAAACCTTACCCCCTTAAAATATATGTTCCACTCCTTTGATTTTAGTAGACATTTGATATGTTGTTTTTAAAGGTATCCTCAATACAATTCTGTTTGAATTGATTCTGTTGCAATTAGTGTTGGGTTAAGGCAGCATTCATTCTATTATTGACTGGCCCACATTGCGTTTTTAATAAGTGCGTTAACCATTTGACGGGGCTACCCTGTCTAGATGAAATAAACAAATCTACACTGCGTGTCTGTTGTGCACACTGAATCCATGATCTACTATAGTAGATTCAACCCATCGTAGTCACCAGAGGGAAGGTTTTGGACAGCGTCCATTAGTGTGGAGAGGAGGCAGAAAAAGGAAAATATGTTGCTCGATTCACCTTCATGAAAGAACGAAGGATAATCGGCTTGTTATGCTTACGCGTTCTAAAGTTCAGTTGCCCTATTGTTACTCAAAGTTATCTTGGTTTTACGTTCAGCTTTGGGGTTTACAGCATATCCTCATTAAATTTACACATTTGAATAAAGTCCAATAAGACATGGCGTAACCAGTGGGTGAGGGGGCTAAAATTCGAGCCCCCATCTTAAATCCTTGCCCCTCCGGGCCCCAATAGAGATCAGGAGATGTAAATTGATATTATTAACAATTACTTTCCAAATGGGTTTTAGTGATGCCCCCAGAATTATGGTTCACCCCGCCTGCCTCCCTGAAATGAAAATGACACAGATATCAAAAGAATTTAATGCAATCACTTTTTGCAACTTCAAAGCAATTATTGTACCGTCTTTCAACTTGCTTGATTTTCCCATATTTTAAATTTCAAACAGAATTGAAAATACTTCGTAACAAAGCAGATTAAAGCATTAACGGTTCCATATAAAATATCATGTTATTTCATTGAATCTATAAGTAGTCATAAATCAACATCATTGCACACATCTTCCCCGCCTAAGCATTGAAATCCGCGCCAAAGAAACAACGGGTCCAATCGATTTTTATGCGCACGCGGTAGTTTTGACCACCAGCCCATGCTCCATAGCAGTGTCCCTCACTACCCTCAAAGGGCAGCTCTGAGTTTTCTCTCTTTTTTGGACTTTTTCCCCTCAACCTGAAAATAATAAATTTATATATTTTACTTAAAGCAGTAGCGAGATTTGGAACTCGAGACCACGGTTAGCATGAGTCAGCTTACCTAATCACAATACTAGCGAGATATGGTGTGCAGATTTGCAATTCTAATCCTGGATAACATTTACGGAATAAATAGCTACTGCTATTGTGGTCAGCCCTCAGAATAATGAATAGCTCCGCTCTTGAATGGTTGCCACAACCCGTGCTCCAGTACATGAGTGTGGTCAAAATTTCACCCTTGCTTTTGAAGCCCTTACGCTGCATAGTAATGCGTCTCAAGTTCCAGTTGGTGTGGCACTTTGTTCGGGCTAAAAATTGCCCCATTCGCAAAAAATAACCGTAACCTTTAAATGTCTTGAGTCTTCCTTGATCTAGTTTAAAAACTAATATAAAATTAAAATTCTTGTGAAAGCCGATAACAAGCATCTAACCCAGAAATAATTTGGTAAATTCCCTTAAGGTTTCTTCATTTAAAAAAATCCCTT
>JAMKCH010013069.1:0-24794 GCA_023653785.1 Ophioderma brevispina
AGAAACACAATTTTGACACGCGTGTGGGCAACCATGATTTTCCTACTTTTTACACAAGTATTTTAACACATATCCCCCCCCTCTATACAGACTGGCACCCAGGGGATGACATTAAAGTCAAGCCATGATCATTTTAGGCCTGTATATGTCAAATTATCAACATACTTTGATTTCTTGCAAAGGTGCTATCTCAGTACACTTCTACTTATAATCGGTATCAGAATTTGTGCTATTAATTGTTCTAAATACAAAAGAAACAATTTGTATGGGTCAAACAGTTAATGGTACATCTTCATGAGGAAAAGGTTTACTTCGTCTTTCTAATTTCAGATGTAAATTCAAGTACTACTTTGATCAACATCAGCAATGGAATGGTAACTTTTGAAATGGGGTGATGTATGGTAAAGTGCCATAACCTTGTAATCACATTACACATACAAGGCGGTTCTCGAACCACAAGTCTCGCCTTGCTTTCGCGTATAGCGGTAAGACAAAGATCAGCACACCATTCCAACTACAATCATGGTGTTCCCAAAGAGTTGTGCAAGCAGATACATACAGTGGAGGATTGCAGATATCCCCCTCACCCAACACTCCACACCTCTGCAACAACCCCCCCCCTCACCAAACTTCACCACCCCTACCCCATACACCCTGCAACACCCCACAAATGCCCCCGTAATAACACCTCTCCACCTCCACAACACCCCACAATACCCAACTCCCTCCCCACCACCAGCCTCTCATCCCACCCCCATCACCCTCCTCAATGCCCCACCCCTTCCCCAAAGCCCGCTTCCACCTTCTTCTCCCCACCCCCCCTTCCCCTCCCCACCCCCTACCCCCCTCCTCCCCCCACCTTCCCCACCCCCCCCCCGACCCCCCACCCCCTCCCCGAGCCCCCCAACGCCCCTCCCCCCCCCTTATTTTTTTTCCCCTCCCCCCCCCGAACCACCCGCCCTCCTCCCCCAACACCGAGCCAGCACAACTACCCACCCCCTCCCCAACACGTACCCACCGCAACACCCCACCAAACCCACCCCTCCCAACAGCCACCGTCAACAGAACAACATACCCCTAGGCAAACCACCCTACACCTCCGCTCCCCACCTCCCGCCCCCAATACCACCATCCTCCCGAATCACCTCACCCTCTCCCCCTCCCCAACCCCAACCCCTCCCCTCACACCTCTCAACACCGACAATTACCCCTCGCCCAACACACCAAATCGCACACCTGACTCTAGCTATTTAACGGCCGCAGCGCGAGCTGTTCACCACGCAGCGCCAAATGTTTCCCTGTTTGTCATTAGTTGGGGATGTCAGCAGACGATCCTGCGGGATGTCTCGAGCATCACATGCAATGTAGTCAAAGGGGCGACGCCCCCTGTTTTGGCACGGTATCCCAACATGGCGAATCCGAGACCACCTTACCAATCGCACCATGACAGTGACGCGGCAATACCGCGCACTGCGCTGGGCCACAGAATACAAACCGGATGGGGAATCTCCATACATCTGTGCCCTGGTCTTGTGCTCACGCCAGGACATGTTTGTACTCGCATAAGAAGATGGTGTAGTTGCCATCCAGTCAATCCGTAGATATTTCTTCATGGTCCAGGCCCCAGATCCATTTTATAAAAGGATCTCTCTCTACACAGGCTCTAAAGATTTCAGCTTGGTTGAATGGGAGATACCAGTGCCCATAAGTGGTGTAGTTTATTGAGGCAGGTCAAGCTGTCCTTTGCGTGACCGGGAAAGCTTTCTGCTGCTGGCAACATAGGACCCTAAATATTTGAAGTCCTTGACCCCTTGAGCTGGCTCCATCCGCAAGTGCGATAGGGTTGATGAAATATTTACTCAATGACAGTCATTATTCGGTCTTCTCGGAATCAGATTGAAGGCCGACCCCGTCTGACATGAATCTCAAGCGATGACCAGTAGACCCCGTGTGCTGCACACCAACATCAGACCCGCCGTCAGAGCCAGAACCATCTGCGCAGTACGGTCCGTGAAGACACTGACCCCGATGACGTCCAGAACGCCCGGGCCCGACGGCGAGTCCCCGTTGTTCATTGCGCCACGACTATGTATGAGGATGTAATCAACCACAAATACAAAGAGATATGGAGCAAGAAAGCAAGATTATCTCCATGGAGGATTCCAGTAGTTGTTAGGAAATCTGCACACATACATGATATTAATTAGCCAATTGCCTAGATAAGCCGCACATATCTCGCACTTTCAAATTGCAGAAGTGCGCATAGATAGGGCTTTTCATGCAAACTAAGGAATGTTGCGATTGATGTACCGTTTCAAAAATTTAGCAATTACGTGATTTTTGCATATTAATAGATCATTTGCATATTTTATTTGCCCGAAATTCGCCCAAAATGTCGAGAACTCCTCAGCCCATACGGAAACTCCAGAAAACTTGTACACAAAGCCTTGTGGGAAAAATGTTAGTTAATTATGCAATTAGATAATTAATTACCATATTTTAGCCCAAAAGTTAATCAGGTCGAGAACTAGTCGACAGCTTCGTTCCATCAAGTTTCATCATCGTAGCCCTTACGAACTCAAGATAAAATGTACACAAGCCGTGAAACACGGACGGGCAGACAGACAGACAGACGGACAGGACAGACAGACAGAAAAGTTAACATAGGTCTCTGCCGAAAAAAGGTTCAGGCGAGACAAAAAAAAGGAACCTTCACTTTGGTCAAGTAACTGCATCTCCCCAAATTTATTAGACCCCCGGCATGGGTTAATCTCAACAAGTGGGAGTACACAACTTCACATACGATCAAATATGATGGTGGTACCGGACCACAGTAGGAGCCATATGATGATGCAAAACCATATCGCATTCGGCAGAGATATCCGAATATATTTTCTGGAATATTTCACCATTGAGAAAAGGGCATAGGGAACATTAACAACGCTCGTGATGTTCTGAAAGAAATGAACAAGTATTGTCATCAATTAATAGGTTAGAACTAAAAACCTGCACCTATGAGGTGTTAAATAAATTAAGTGGGCAGTACATTGCCTTTTTTTCAACCCAGGAGTCCTTGACATTTTAATAGAGCCCAGAAGGGCCAAAAATACACAGTCAAATTATTGTTGTATCTTTCAAGTAACCATTAACATTTTCCAACCGAAATCACTGACCTTACATGTACATCATGTAAAATTATAAACCCTAATACAGGTAATCAGTGCAAAATGTAACATTCGGAAATTAATTTTAGCAAGATTTATATATGCCTTATGCTATAGCTCTAAGGATTTCACAAAATGGCGCTGTGATCACTGTTGCCAACAATACCATAAACCATTTAGATCATTTCAAGGTCAAGCAGCAGCTGGGATCAGCACTTCCCTTATCAGCAAGCATACATGACCGAAACATCGCAGCCGCGGGACTCTTACCCAAATATCGCATGGGTAAATTGGAAACAACCAAGCGGTTAATTTCTGTCCAGGGATAATTAAAGATTTAGCTTGAATCTCACAGGGCTCGAACGCAACGCCGATACGAGGATGGGCACAATAAACTGGAGTCGAGCGCTTACCTGATTGAGCAATCTTGTCCGCACAGCTCATCTGTTTAGATTTGATGGATGAATTTAATGATAAATTACAGCTTATTAATCTGGCCTAGCGTATTTGAATTTTGACAACAAGCCTTTGGGTTTTTTTTTTGGACACTCTGTAATTAACGTTCCTTCAAAATATCGACCACCCTTCATTACACACCAAACAGAAATAAACAATTAAATATTGGGTTGCGATTTCTTGGGTACTGTTTTTGGGAGTTTTGGATTAAATGTTAACTTTTCCTGTGAATATTTGTCACATTGATATGGAAATGCCCAAACAAAACTCAAAACCAAAACCATTCCCTAATGGGAGTGTGTGTGTCTGACATGTAGTCAGACAGCAATACCTTTTAAAGATGAACCCAAAAGTAGTTATGCAGTCTGCCCCAAGGAGTGAAATACTCTTTCCAGGGAGTCTCTTCTCATGGATAACTTCATGCTTTGCTAGAGCGCCTCCTGGAATTTGACCTGAATATTACACCTTACAGTTTTCTTTTTATTCAAATCTCTCGAAAGTAAGATGGCAAACAAGCCACTTGAATTGATTTATCAGTGATACAATTCACAACACCTGCACAAACAAAATTCCTCACTTGCCCCTTGCTGAGGGAAAATTTCTAGATAAAATCTCTGCCCCATCTGCCAGTTATGCCTTGGTGAACATAGTATACATTTCTTACCTATCACTACAACAGATCTCTCTAACATTAACTCTGACAAAGTATAGATTTCTCAACTATCACTACAATGGATCTCTCTAACAACTCTAAGTATACATTTCTCACCTATGACTACAACGGATCCATCTAACAGCTCCGACCTGGGTCTTGTGTCACCATATCCCCTTCCTCTTGCACATAGAGCTTGGAACTCCTCTGTGGAAGTAAACATGAAGATCAAACATTCATATTTAGATCTGAGATGTTCTAGAAACAAGCTGGACATCAACATAAAATAGCTCTGTGTGTACAATAACAAATTTTTGTAAATAGAAAGGAAGCCATTTTTTCCAAAAGTTGTATTAGAATTGTTTGTAACTGAAAATGCCCATAGTCACAAGACTTTTATGAGCAATTTCAAACTGACTATTAACATGATCTGAAAGTTATAAAACATGATTAAGGTAATAATTTTTCATTCTGAAATCTGCTGGAGTTTTTGTGTGCTCTCCATTAACTAATAATTCTCAGTGGCATACTGTGGCATACGATGCATGTTGTTATGCCACTTTTTCAATTGTGTCAGCCATTGACAGGGTTTTATAGTCAAATGGAAACATAATTTTACAAACCAGAGCATCAATGGTGCTGTATATCAACAGGCATATATAAATACACTTTCATTCAAATAACTTAGGTAACAAAAGGATTGTACCTTCTTGCTGTAGCCTTTTTTTATGTTAAATAGCAATGAATTGAATTGATCACTAAAAGATTTCCACAATTTTAATTTTTCATTTGATTATAAGATTGTCGATGAAAGTGATCAATTCTCAAATTTTTGTTAAATTTAACATGCAATTTAGATATCATAAGCCATTGGTACATCAGGGTGGGGCAAAAAAATTGGAATGCTTTGTTTATATCTGGATCATAACTATGCAATTGTGTTCCACTTGACCTAAAATGAAAGAAAACAATGTTTTTGAATATATTTAATGTGGTAAAATGAGCCCACCACCCTATTTTGTACTTTAAATACCCCTTGTAGACCCTATGACAATTTAAAAAAAAACGTCAAAAATGTACTTCATTCTACCTAAATATGAATAACAACAAAATTGAACAGAAAAATTGCCACCTTACCAGCACTCCTACGAATTATTGGCCATTTGCAACATAAGAATAGCATGTAGGGGTCCAACACATGATTGTGGGAATATTGCGGTCAATTGTAATACATTTTGACCTCGGGTAAAAATGAATTATGAATTTTGATTTTATTTTTTTGTTTCCCAGGATGCTCTAGAGGGGACACATAAAGTACAAAAGGAATTGTGGATTCATCACCATTAACAATGCAGACTCATGTAGCAATAGATAAGAATTGATGATTAACACCTTTATCCTCTTATTAAAAATTAACAGAAAAATGGTAAATAACATGAATCTGTTGTCAAACCTGATCCTTCCACAGGGCAGGAATTACACTCCGTTTCGCTACCCCATCCTGCACCGATAGAACAGCAACAGACAGACACTCTATATAATCCCTCTATAGGGTCCATGCACTGACCCTCTGACCAGTCCAAGAAACACTGATAACTACGCAGATCTGTAGGGGTTCAAATTTACAGAAAAAAGAGAAGGAAAGAATGGAAATAGTGTTAGCTCATGAAGCATCTGTTTCATTTGTTATTTACAATTGAGAAATAATTCTCAAAGGTATACTGAGAACTGAGTACCTTTACAAATTCAGCAAAATTTGCCATTAGGATTTGAAACTGGGATTGCCAGTACCAAAGGCAAATACATTATCCAACAGGCCATGGTCTAAATTTACATTTAATATGGATTCATGGTCTAAATTTACACTTGGTATACATCCATGGTCTAAATTCACATCTAGTATGCATCTTATACAGAATATAGAAATACATACACACTGCCTGCTAATGTAGATAATGAACAAGTCTGAACAATTTACATAATGTGCAGTGAGAGAACAGTAAACGTTTGTTCATACCTCGCTGCACTGTGCAGTGCAGTGCCGATATATCGATCACTTGCTGCAGCAACTCAATGTATTACCTGCTGCAGCTGCAGTTAAAATAAATTTAACTCGGTTGCAGTACCGCCAATGCAGTATACTGGACAGAGACCGTAATTCTAGCACCGCAACTTACTGCAACTTACCGATGCATGTTGCAGTGTAGTATGAACAAACCTTATGTGTAAGGATTGTTCCTATTTCACTGTACTGTGCAGTGCAGTGCTATGCCAAAAAAAGTTTGTACCTTCCACTATAATTCAAGGAGGCACCCAGGTCAATGCAGATCACTACTTGCATTGTTTGTGCAGGGTCTTGCAGCCAACCAGGTGGAAAGTAGCACTGTAATGCAGCACAAACCACTGCAGGGCCAGCTAAAATAAACTTAACTTTACTGTGGTAGTGCACTGCAATGAAATTGCAGTGATTTTGCAGTCATTATGCAGTGCCCAGTTTGCCGCACTACACAGCACAGAGCAGCGAAATATAAACCAGCTTTTAATACATGCAGAATCTTTGTTCACTTACCAAGACAGTTTCTTCTAGTGCTGTCTAATGTGAGCCCAACATCACACACGCATCTGAAGGAGCCCTCGGTGTTCTCACAAATGCCATTGGTACATACCATTGGGTTGATCTCGCATTCATTCACATCTAATAGAGAAACCAAAACAAATTTAGTGTAGCCTTAATGCCAATGGCCTAGCTGCTCACACCATCAAACTTGGCCTTTTTATGTGACTAGAGACCACATCCATGGTCATTGGGCTAGCCCATTAAAAATTCATACTCCTCTTGTAGAAGACTTTACCTAAAACCTCCACATATTTGTTCACAAAGCACCCAATTTTCAAATTTGGGTGCTTTCCCTAATGCATATTTATTTTTTTCGTTGGCTACACAAACCAAATAAATTTTTTATACCCCATTAACCTCAAACTAACAACTGTGATGACCAGTCCTACCTCTACATATTCCATTGTGTTCCATAAAACCTCGCTGACAGTCACCAAAGGACTGAGGGCAGGCTTCACATGGGCTACCCCAGGCACGGCCAAATGTAGAACAACACTCTTCTCGGCGCATCAGTCCCATGATATCGGCCTCGCAGCGGCCATTACGGATTACTGTCCAGCAGGTTCCCATTCGATTATCTGAGAAGAAAACAAGTTAGAAAAGACTGTAGGATATGTCACAATTTTATGTCTACATTTTTTTTATTCCTGATTTCATAAACAAGGTTGTGTTTCAGGACAGATGAATTAACTTTCTCGAGCATATAAGTAATGTGCACAAGTTTAACCTATAACTGTGAGACTATTTACAGGAATAGGAACTCTTCTCAAATTCCAATTATTTTATGTAAGATCTACTATTTTCATATTTCATACTTCAATGGCTGAATTTTGTGACTTTATATTATCGTAATATGATTGTGATCAAATTAATGACTTTGCAATATTTTTTTTGGGTGGAACTTGATTGAAATCAAAGTTTTATTTTAGCCCCTCAGAATTATCATCAAGGCTACCCTCCTCAAGGAAAATTTCTCAGACCAAAACGATCAGCATCCATTCAAACAATAACCTCAAAAAGTTGGTGCACAGTAATTAACCTCTATAGTCCATTTCTCTACCTCCGTGCAGTGATGTCATAACCTTGACGCAGCTTTTACGCACATATCTAGATATACCGTCTTTGTCCACGCGTGTAAAAACGCCGCTGCTTTAAGCCAGTGCGCTCAGTTTACTGGTGCGACCATCAAATCTCACGTTGACGACACTGCACGGAGGTAGGGAAATGGAGTATAATCACTTAAAATGTAATACTTTAAAGGCACTATCAGTGAATTTGCTAAATCATAAAATCGAAAAAATCATCAAAAATCAGATTTTTGCATGTCTGTAACAAGTACGGGTACCCTAACATACCCTGCAAATGATAAGACCAGAAGCAACCTAATAAGCACAGAATCCGATATTCTAGTCATTACTGTCCGTTCGGACACTTACTTCAATACGTAATTCAATGGCGAGTCATATCTTTGAAGACTGCCGTTTTCTTCCTTTTCTGACAATTCTTCAGTTGGCAAAAATAACATGAGAATTATACACACTTATCCTTCAATTTTAAGCTATTACTGCAAATTTCAAATATTTGGACTCTTTCGGGTGAATCACTGATAGTGTCTTTAAGTAAATCCTTACCGACGCAGTAGAGACCAGTTTCATCGAGTTCCAATCCACCCAGAAGACATTCACACCTGAAGCTTCCTCTGGAATTCACACACATGCCATTGATACATGGGTTAGATCTGGTACACTCGTTAATATCTGAAATAGAAATCAAATGCTTTAAGATTATCAAAAGACATTCACACCTGAAGCTTCCTCTGGTATTCACACACATGCCATTGATACATGGGTTAGATCTGGTACACTCGTTAATATCTGAAATAGAAATCAAATGCTTTAAGATTATCAAAAGACATTCACACCTGAAGCTTCCTCTGGTATTCACACACATGCCATTGATACATGGGTTAGATCTGGTACACTCGTTAATATCTGAAATAGAAATATCTTCAAAAAAAAAAAAAAAAAAAAGGTACACTCGTTAATATCTGAAATAGAAATCAAATGCTTTAAGATTATCAAAAGACATTCACACCTGAAGCTTCCTCTGGAATTCACACACATGACATTGATACATGGGTTAGATCTGGTACATTCATTAATGTGCACATTTTTTGGTGAGAATTTCATTTCCGCTTAGTTAAAAAAATGAAATTCAATTTTTCAGGGAAGATTGTCTTAAGCACATGAATGCAGGACCCTTTTTGAAATGATGATTTCCAAATGTGCCATGAAAATAGATTGAGACCATTCTATGAGTAGAATTTTGATTTTTAGACAAATGTAATGAAACAACCAATATTGAATACACTGAAAGCAGTAAGTGAGCATGTGCCATTTGAGGCTTGGCAGTCACAATAGTTTTTTAAATAGAAATCAAATGCTTTAAGATTATCAAAAGACATTCACACCTGAAGCTTCCTCTGGAATTCACACACATGCCGTTGATACATGGGTTAGATCTGGTGCACTCGTTAATATCTGAAATAGAAATCAAATGCTTTAAGATTATCAAAAGACATTCACACCTGAAGCTTCCTCTGGAATTCACACACATGCCGTTGATACATGGGTTAGATCTGGTACACTCGTTAATATCTGAAATAGAAATCAAATGCTTTAAGATTATCAAAAGACATTCACACCTGAAGCTTCCTCTGAATTCACACACATGCCATTGATACATGGGTTAGATCTGGTGCACTCGTTAATATCTGAAATAGAAATCAAATGCTTTAAGATTATCAAAAGACATTCACACCTGAAGCTTCCTCTGGAATTCACACACATGCCGTTGATACATGGGTTAGATCTGGTACATTCATTAATATCTGAAATAGAAATCAAATGCTTTAAGATTATCAAAAGACATTCACACCTGAAGCTTCCTCTGGAATTCACACACATGCCGTTGATACATGGGTTAGATCTGGTACACTCGTTAATATCTGAAACAGAAATCAAATGCTTTAAGGTTATCAAAAGGCTACATGTTTTTTTCAGTCTGCAATTGTAAATTGGTTGATTGTTCTACAAAGAACAGATTGTATCACATGAGTTCAGCAGGTAAAATCAAATTTATACATATATGGTTTTTTTTTGCAACTATTGTGTCCCACATTCATAGTTTAAACCACTTTTTCCAATTATGAGAAGAGGCTACCCAGTGGGCGCACAGAGTTGGCTGGTCGAAAAACGGTCATAAGTTTTAGAGATTCACATCGCAAATGTAGATATTGATTCAATGTTGTTCCTATCCTATTTTCTAAAAACTCTTGACCAGTTTTCGCCGTGCTGACATCATTTCAATGTCCCTCTAAATGACTTTGCCTGCTTTGCAGTTGATGTCAAGCAGGCTAAATTATCACAAAGTATCTGAGGAAGTTATAGGACCAAAGACCATGACCTCTATTTGACCTAAATTCACAGATGATCCTAATTTTTATACTTTCAGACATTATTTTGAAACTACTTGGCACTCTAAGTTGGTAATTATGAGTAAAATGTAATCTTCCCTGGAGGAGACCATATCGGATGGATGAGCTTTTGATATGCCAGAAAGTATCATTTTAAAAGCAATTAATTAGACAATATTATATACACTGAGGAAAAGCTGTCATCAAAGTGATGAAATGTTTACAAGACAGCTATTGACCCCAGGCAAATTGTCTCTTATTTTTAGAACAATTTTACGCAGTGGTGACACAATTTTGACAACTGATATACAAGTAAGAACAGCAAGAGTAACTATCACTGCCAAATTCAGTCAAATCCATCATGGAATCTTGCAAAGTTATGATTTGTATGTTATAGCACCCTCTAAATAAGCATTCTCCATTAGACATGTAAAACAGATTTTGCAGAAAAATCTTATTTGTTCACAATGAATATCATGAAATGCACTGGATGTATTTGTGGAGTACAATAATCAAATCTGTTGTCAAAAAACTGTGTCGCCGTCGGTACTTTGGTTTTATTCTGGTCGGTATACTAAATGAGATTTTCAAACAGCTGTGAAAAAAAATGCTGATGTGTTTCTGTACTGTCTACAATTGCCACAGTAAAATCTGACATAATGGCATCATATTGAACCACTAGGGCTTTCATAGCAATAGCTGATATAATACTGGCTGCATCATAAACCAGGCTACTGGAAGATTCACAGCAATAGCTGCCAGGTGCATTTCTGTACCATCTACCATTGCATAGTAAACTTAAGTAAGAGATACAACCCAATGTGTTACCAACTCAAATGTCTAAATGTAACACATTGGGTTGGTAAACTGATTCTTCTTTCCTAATTAATATGTTCAGTTTCCTCGTGTATCGAGCAATCGATCCCCATTGTGTTTATATGTTTGTGTGTGTGATGCGTCACATGCGTGATTCTATTACTTACGTTTGTTTAATATGTTAGAATTGCTGGTAAGCATCTTCTCGTAAGATCTCGCACACATGTGTCTTTGTTCTGGATGTTGTGTGTGTTGCATACCCGTTGTTCCTTCATTAGCCTCAGTTACACTGCCGTTTATCAGCAGGGGCTGATGGCCTAGTGGTTAGGGCGTCCGTCTAGAGATCGGAAGGTCGTGGGTTCGATTCCTGCGTCGGCGCATCCTTGCAAATTTTTCATGTTGGGTTGTATCGGCTTGGAATTTGTTTAAATGTTGTAAATTGTCTAAATGTAACACATTGGGTTGGTAAACTGATTCTTCTTTCCTAATTATATGTTCAGTTTCCTCGTGTATCGAGCAATCGATCCCCATTGTGTTTATATGTTTGTGTGTGTGATGCGTCACATGCGTGATTCTATTACTTACGTTTGTTTAATATGTTAGAATTGCGGGTAAGCATCTTCTCGTAAGATCTCGCACATGTGTCTTTGTTCTGGATGTTGTGTGTGTTGCATACCCCGGCTGTCCTTCATTAGCCTCAGTTACACTGCCGTTTATCAGCAGGGGCTGATGGCCTAGTGGTTAGGGCGTCCGTCTAGAGATCGGAAGGTCGTGGGTTCGATTCCTGCGTCGGCGCATCCTTGCAAATTTTTCATGTTGGGTTGTATCGGCTTGGAATTTGTTTAAATGTTGTAAAATGTCTAAATGTAACACATTGGGTTGGTAAACTGATTCTTCTTTCCTAATTAATATGTTCAGTTTCCTCGTGTATCGAGCAATCGATCCCCATTGTGTTTATATGTTTGTGTGTGTGATGCGTGATTCTATTACTTAGGTTAGTAACTTAACCTTGACATGAAAAGTAATGGCATTATATTGAACCACTAAGCTTACATAGCAATAGCTGCTAAGTTTATTTTGGCACAGTCTGCCAATCACAGCAATAGCTGCCAGGTGTATTTCAGTACTATTGCATAGCGAACTTACCTTGGCAAGTAACACTAGCTGCGTCATAAGTGAAACCATTGGGACATTCACACGATAGTGCCAGGTGTATTTTGCACTGTCCATTCTACTAGCAATCTATTGAGTAGCCACAATCATTGGTTCTTATTTGAATAAACCATAACAATAATGTTAGAAATAGGATAGATTAAAGACACCTGTACAAACTAATTGCACCACAATCAATATGCACTTAACGTACCATGGACACAGCCGAGTAGACATTTCTTAATTTCTTACATTTTTCGTACTCAACAGTATCCCTGTACATATCGCAACACAGATTTTTAAAAGTGAAACGGGAAAGGTTAAATTTCAAGGATAAATATACCCTAACTGACACGGCCTTCTCCTGTTTTTCGAACGCGTATCAAGATGCTGGAGTTGGATTTGACCCCGTTAATGACGTCAGAGTAACAAGTTGTAAACAAAGCGCACAAGTGGGCTAAACGCACCGCACACTCCAGAATATCTCTCCTTGTCGGTTTCTTTGTATGGGAACTTGAATAAAGCTATTGTTGATTCTCCTTGTCGGTACGGTCGCCACTGGTGCACCCGTAGACAATTACCGCACATTATTATCGTATTTAAGGCCATCCAAAATCAAGACAAAAATATGCCATATGATACAACCCGTACGACGCATATACCGCGAGAAGTCAAACTGTGTACGTATCATATTCTAGCTCAATGGTACGTATGCAAGAAAACTGGGCCACGCGCACATCCGTTCCACGATGCCGATCATGACGCGTTACGCGTATCGCGTATTTGTTACTCGGGCGTCACTTCCGGGTCACATCTGCTGCGAGGCGATAACATTTCGTTTGGATTTCTTTTGAAAGCTTGTCCAAAACACAGGATTAATTATGGCCAAATTTTATCAAAGATACCGGTTTCTCAATTTTAATGCTTCAATGCAGATTTTACATTGCTACCAATACAAACTATGAATGAAACCATTTTTTGGTGTATTATACGTATGTTTAACGCATGTTCCATGGACCTTTAAAGCCTCAAGAAAATGATGTCTGTATTTAATTAGAGCTGCGTTTAACAAAGAATGATCTTAAGTAAGCCTTGAATGACCTTTGACACTGGAAAATATTACCGCAACTTTACAATAAACCACAAGCCAGTAAATTGTCCCAGGTTGACCTCTAAGATGACGTTGACCGCTACAGATCTGTTACCCCCCCCCCCCACATAAGTCCCTTGCTCCATACATAACCTCATCAATAAATGAACTTGTTTTTTCACTGCACTAAAAAGGTTACACAATTTAACCAAAAATGTATACCACAATGCATAAAAGTAATACCCTAAGTGAACCTTAAATGACCATGACCTTCATTCTTTAAATCGCATCAGAAACAATTTTTTTCAAGAACTATCGATAATCTGGATCTGTCAGTGACACTCAATAAAAAGCTAGACAATTTATTAGTGAAAACCATGTGGCACACCAAGATAATGACCCTAATGACCTGTAATGACCTTTGAGACCTTACCATCTGTACCCCCCCACTAACCCTTGGTTTCTTATTTGTTTCAATACTATAAACATACCAATTTTGACCTGATCTGTCCCACTCTGCATTTAAGAGTTACACAAACTTCTAGTTTCCAATACCATTCTTCCTTTTACCACAAGGACCTAAGGTCCATTCATACTTCACTGCAGTACAGTGAAATGATTGAAACCATCCTGCTCAACAACAGCAGCATCGCACTGCAATTTGACTGTGTTCTGCTGCTGCATTGAGATCAGAGATGGTTTTCATCCATTTTCACTGCGTTGCAGTGAGTATGAATGCCCTTTAGTCACTTCTTCTTTTTGCCAGGCCAAACCAGCAGATATCTGTGCAGAATCGGTATACAAACGCCTTGCACCTCACAGCTCTAGAATCTTAAGAATAAGCAGTACCCTACCTCTGCATGACTTCCATTTTGTCATCTCAAATCCTGGGTTACATTTGCAGTGGTAGTTGCCTTCCAAATCCTCACAAACACCATTGATACACAAGTTGGAGACAGAAGCACTCATTGATGTCTGCAAAGTAAATACAAGAAAAGTATTTAAGTTGTTCAAAAGAAGACAATTAGCCTCAGATTAAGGTTGTCTGCCAAAAAATAGCGCAGGTGTCCTATATCTTGAAATCTGATCCTTGCCTTCTACCTAATAAAAGCATGGATTTAAGTGGGCACATCATTAATTCCTGAAAATTTTATCCAGCCCTTGCCCCCAGGGCCAATGCTCACGCCACATCAAAACTTTATGCAGGAAGCGTCCAAACACAGGCTACAGAAAGGTTTAAAGCGAGAAAAAAACATTGCTTTACTGCCCACCCGACCCAGATTTTGCATTTTGGAAGATTTTTTTTTTTGTATTTTTGCCAAAATCATGTTAAAATCAGCTGTTTTTTAGCAAAAATTTTATATTTTGGCTAATGTTTTAAAAAAATATATTATGTAAAGAACTGTTCACTTTTTCTCAAGATTTTATTTTTAGATTTTGGGGATTTTAGCCTAAATACACCTCAAGAGGTGAAAAAAAAGCGCTCTGACCGACCGACTTAAAATTGTGATAAGGAACTATGGTCAAAATTCAACAGCTGTTTAAACCGACAGTTCATGATTGTTGAACAAATTTTCCTTTTTTACCTCCATGGGGCACTACCCTGCTATTATTGGCATCTAAGCACTATTTTGATGGTTACTTGGAAGGTAATATCAGCATTAGCAATCGAGACACTGTAAGAATGCTGGTATGATTTACCCAAAGATATAGAAACACTGATTATTTGGTTCTGCAGAGGGCTATCTCAGTTGTCTCCTGTACTGAGCCAATCAGACATATTGAAATCATATGTGTAGTGCCCAGGGGTTAAAAACAGAAAACCGCTCACCCATAACAGAACCCAGTCAACTGGCGAACACACTTCTGATTTTGTCCAGATCCTTCCTGGATGTGAGCCCGCAGACTCTCTGTGCCATTGGGTCGGTGTTCCTTGCTGAGGGCATGGCAGACAGCTAGGGCCCCATCCGGCAGCCTTGTCCATAGCAACTACGCTACAGCAGCATTGGGAGCTTTGACACCTGCATGGCGGACTGGTGAGTGCACTGACCCTCTCGGCTGTGTAAGTAACAGTAGGCCTGGCCTTGCTCTGAAAAAAAAAGCAGTTACGATGATTTTTAGTGGATTAGCTTCAGCACTGTGAGATTTCTAGTTTTTTATGTAGTCCTTTTGACCAATTTTTCAAACTCAGGGTTGAAAAACGTAAATTTCCACGGGAAATTTGGATTTCTCACAGATTATTTCCTACTATTCTTACGTATCTAGTTCCCTCCAAATGGCTAAGTTCCCCTCAAATTGGCCAAGTTTTCCCTCCATATGGCCAAGTTTTCCCTCCCTCCAAATGGCCAATTCATGGGAAGAGCTTCCCAATTCCCCCTTTTTCGATCCATGCTCATACTCCGGTAGTTAGTTTCCTGCCTCACTACAAACTTCCATTATTAACTCAGATTGACACACTTTCTAATTAGAATGATTATTAGGGGGTCATAGGGTTGTATAACAACAACAATTGGGTGCAACACAAAGCAACACAGACTATGTACGTACATATGCAATTAAAGGACTTGGTTCCGAGTTATTGTGGGATTGTGTTCTCTACTCTACTTGAACGAGAGCCTGCACTGCACATACACCCCATCAAAGTACCGTGGGAAGAAACAAACCAAACCAAACTTGCGGTTTTTTGATGTTATACGCAATAATGCAATGTTGCAAAGCCTATTCAATGTGCTATTTGATGGTTAACCACTAACACGGGCCGTTTTTGTTTATATCTTGGAATGAATGGATTTGATGGCTCAAATTTCAGGACAACAATGCATACAATACCGGCCGTTGCTTCTGCTGATATCAAAATCGATACTACTTCCTGGTGAATCTGAGGGGGTCCCAAAGAACATCGGAACACGCACCTTTAAATACACTTTTTTGATATGTCAAACCAAAACCACAAAACACCTTTTTTTTAAAAACCAACCCCAATGTTTGTAAGTATGGACCAAACTAGGTGAATTGCTTAATACCCGTTGGGTAGTGGGTTTTTAAGTTGGTTTGAGTTTGGGTAGGAAACATGCCTGTGAGAGTCTTGAAAGTGGACCTGTAATACACAATTTTTGCTGAAAAAGGGGGACCCATTGCTATACCAGAGATACAGAATTTGGGCCAACTTTAGCCACAAACTTGCCATTTTTTTCCTCAAAATTTAACTTCAAAATTAATGTTTTCATGAGAAAGGAAAGGTCGAGGGTAATTCCAAAAGAGCTCAAGTTCTCACAACTGGGGTTTGGGGGAACGGGCGCAGGTATCGTCCCTCGCTTTCAACAATGAGGTCCGGGTTCGATCCCAGTAGGGCTCGTTTCGTGCATTAGTGAATTGTTTCTTGATCCATATGTTCCCGCCAGGTTTTCTCGGGTACTCCGATTTCCTACTGGCTTCTAAAAATCGAGCTTCTGGCCTAATCGTTTCTGGTATATGGGTTCTCTGATGTGCTGAGCGCCTTCATGGCTGCCGCACAGAGCCTTGAGCACGTTATGTGGATATGTCGAGCGTTAAAAATACACATTATTATTTATATAAGTGCCCATCTCTTGTCATTAGTGTTGGGGCAGATTCTTCTAGTCACAGTTAATGTGTTTACCTTCCAAGCATAAGCCATAACCATTTAAATTATGATAAAGATAATTGATGATCTAGAAGCAAGAATGATTAAAACTTAATTTAAGCTTATTCCATTATGGTAATCTCTTTCCAAACCCTGTGCAATGAAATCTACAGGTTTCCATGAAAAAAAGGGCTTTTGCCCATTGAGGCAGGTCAGGTTTTCCGGGAGGGCTGTTACTGGTATCTGATACCAGTACTACCTCCATCCCAGGACGAGTCGGCAGAAAACGACACCCCCATCTGGTTCTAAGGAAATCTGAGAGGAGGGTAGCTGGTTACATGGTAGAACTGAAAAGAAGATCTACTACAGGGAGTCAAATCTGGGAGATAATGGCGGCATCCAGACATGCTGCCTTGCATGGTGGGCGTGGTGCTCCTAAAGGAAAGGCCACTGCCAAAAACTGGATTGGCGTCAGGAAGGGCATCGGTCCAATTATCTTTTGCCCAATAAATCTCACACAGCAGTATGCTGAGCGGCGGTGTATCCGGCCACTCTCATTACGGACACAAAAACCGATTAAAAACTTGGTTACTAACTAACTCCCATCTAGACTTACCCGCCGATTCCATCATCCACCAACACCAAATACCAGGACAATGACATCTGTAGCGCCTAGCGTGTAATACAGGTTCCCATTGACAGGTTCCATGTTGTGACTAATCACCATCCTGATGGCAAAATAATGACAAATATAGTCAGTCCAGAACATGCATATCACCAGACAAATTACAAACAACTAGTTGAGGAGGTCTGCAAGGGAATACCGAGCTAGGGAAAAGTGATAGGTGTTTTGAAGACGTGGAGAAGGCATTTGATAGGGCACCTATACTCTGTCCGCTCGAAGTATGAAGTAGCGACGCGGGCGTTTAAATTCTACCGACTTTCAGCGCGTACGCAAAGCACAAGCGCAATACAACTGAAAGGCGGCACTGGGTATACGCGCGGCGTAGTCATTCGCTTAAGCAGACAGTATAGGAGTGATGGAGTGGCGATGAGGAAGAGAGGGATACCAGAAGTTAGTGGTAGACAGTGATGAGTTTTATGAAGGAGCAAAGACAAGATTTAGAGTGGGTTGATTTGTCTCGGAGTTGAATGAAGGTAGGTGTGCATAAGGTTCGTACTTCGCCAGTGATTTTTGCAATGTGATGGATTGTAAGCGACGGAGAGTGCAAAAGAAGGTTAATGAGGGGGTGTGTTTGCTGAGATTTGGTTTTAGTGAGCTAGACTAGGATGGGACTGAGGGAGGGGTTTTGGAAATGGAGGGTGGCTTTTGAGAGTAAGTAAACTTGGGAAGACAAAAAGGCTTGTGAGGGGGTGGGGAGGAGGTGTAGTGAGTGAGGTAGACCCATGTGGTGAGGTAGGAAGAGGGTAAAAGAAAATCAGTGTGGTGTGAGAATGTGGGAAATGGATCCATGGGAGCTGCACAAAGATGAAGAAGAGTGACCCCAGTTTGCAGGATTTTTGTGCGGAAGATGCGAGAAGGGAGCTGGAGGGATGGGGAACAGGAGAGATTGTGTGGTGGGGTGGAGTCTGTGAAGAAGTCCCCGTGCCTTGGGGACGGGGGTGGTGGGGGTGGTGGGGTGTTAAGGTGGTGTGGCAGCGGGGAGGGGGGGGGGGAAGTCGTCACTTGCCTATTGCGGTTATACTTTGAGATCCGGTGTATCACGGTTAAAGGTGAGGTTGGTGGCAATGTGGGGAGTTGTTGCAAGGGAAAGAAAAGAATCTTTGAAGGAGAAAGGAATGGTGTATAAAGAGTGGTGTGAGATCAGTGATGCTGTATGGAGAGACATGGTAAGTGAGACATGGTGCCTAAGTGAAAATGAGATGGGGATATTGAGGAGGACAGAGAGAGCAAATGATTAAGAGTGATGTGTGTTGAAGTTGATGGATAGGATTGAAGACTGAGGACTTGATGTGCAGACTGTTGGGTTTGGAGAAGTTATGGAACGGTGGCGAAGGCGAGCCTAGTGTACGTTGGTAGGGGCATGTGTTGAGAAAGGATGACGAGCATGCCTTAAGGAGAGACCTGTGCGTTCGATGGTGGAGGTTCGAGGAGGAGAGGATGCCCAAAGAAGAACATGGAAGAAACAAGTGGAGGAGGAGAGTAGGGGTTGGGTTTGAGGTGGAGGAGGCATTGAATCGGGTGTGAAGTGGAAGGAAGGAATAAGGGCGGTTGCTGCCAGTGTGAGGGTATCCGGCCACCCGCTTACGGGGACCAACCAGATTTAAAAACTTTGGATTTACTACATTACTACTTCTAGTCACCCCCAATATCAAACATGGCAGTTCAATCATCCCCTTTCAACTTTCTTGATCACAGCAAATTTACAAACTACTTAAGGGCTAAACAATGCCAAAGTAGAAAAACAGAAAAGCACATTGTGACACAATACTTCATTATCTTCCTCGAGTCAGTCACGTCAACGCATTAGACAGATGTATTGCGTGTGCATTTTTGCACTGACTGATACGCAAGATGGTATGACAGCAATTTGAATGAACGCCCGATTGTTTCTTGATGCGATCACTGCATAATACCCTGACGTTAACTGACTCGAGGGAGGTAAAAACACTAAAGAACTGAAATTAATACTAGGCTTAAGGCAAAACAAATTTTGTCTAAGAAGAAATGTAAAAAAAGCAAATGTGAATGCCACTTGGGGTAAAATGCTAATGCCAAAATGCAGGATTTTTAAAACAAATTATTGCATTTTGACCTACTATTCGGTTTTTTTCTGAAAATTTTAAAAGTAAAAATCTTCAAGGAGTTTAAGAACCTAATAAAAAGTGCTCTTAAAAGACAAATTTTGAACAAAAATACACATGGTATCTGAGACAAAACTTTTTTTCTTGGCCCCTCAACAAATATCAGAAAATCTACATAGGCCAATTGGTCTGTTTGGAGCGGAGATCAATTACCATCTGCCTCCTCTGTTGGGACTTCAAACCAATGACCTTAAAATCACAGGAGAGATGCTCTTAAACTGAAATAAGAGACTGAAAAATAATGCTTTATTTCCAATAGGAAAGTTTATTTATTATAAATTTGATATTTCATTTTTGAAGTATAAGATATTTGTCACTTTAGACTTCCTTTCCACTAAATGATAACCGTGCATGAGACTGTTGCGGTTATGCTCAATTAGGCTCAAAACCAACAAGCAAATTCCTGTTAAGCAGTATGTTAAGTCTATTGGTCAGGAACAGAAAAACTGGGTGCAGAACCATTTAAATTATCCGAAATTTGTCCATTTTTTTTATAGGCTCTAACAAAATTTAGGAATGAGGACATGGACCCCACCAAGTCTTAATTATACACTGACCAATACAGACGCCCTGAGGATTGGCTTGGTATCCATTGTCACAAGTACATAGATAGCTGCCGTCTACATTTTCACACTGGCCATTCCTGCATAATAACTGGTTGACACACTCATCAATATCTAAAGAAAACAGGGGAAAATACAACAACAATGATAAACATACAATTACAAATGTTTTGTAGGATGAAATAGATGTTCCCTGTACTTGATAGAATACTCAAGTTCTAGAAACGAAAGTTGCAAATTACAATACCAGTTTTGTTGGAGAACGACAAAGTGATTACTCTGGCAGGCCTGTCACCAGGATTGATTTAGGTTTGGGTTATAGATTTTCTCAAAATGTGGATGTGAACCGACAAAATTTAAAAAAAAATGTATTATCAAATTGTTGCTTAAAAACTTTATTATTGATAAAGGGGGTCACCATGAATACTTTACAGTATGGATATTGATATCAGGTCTCGATTATACAAGGAAAAGAAGATATTTTGTGTGTTTTTTCTTCCAATTTGATGTTTTTGATACATTTCATTATTTTCTTTTGAAAAGTGGATCTTTTGGTGAATTTGGGCCCACTCTTAAATAACTGAAATATATTTATTTAGAAAGCAGAGGACTGCCCCTTTACCATAATCTTTCCCACTCCCCATCAATCATGTTGGCTGACTTGTCAAGTGGCTGACCATTAATATGACTGGGACAAATTGCCATTGGGGGAGAGGAGATCAGTTCTTTCCATAAATCTGACAAAGTATTCCAACACTTTCTTCCAAGATCATGGCCCAGTGTGTACTATGGAGTAATGGCCATGGTAGACGTGGAGTAGCTGCAGTATAGACTGCCATGCGAGTAAAAGCAGGTTGTGGAGATTTTTAAGGTATAAGTCATCTTGAGCTTACCAACACAATAGCGCCTGTCTACAGACAGCTTGTATCCCTGGAAGCAATTACACACATAACTGGAGCCTGATGGAATAAGGTACCATGTCTACAGATGTGTGGGTCTCTTAGGCAGTTATTGGCAACTGTAAGAAAAAGAAAAAGGTAACCACCAAGAATAAATATATGGTTATTGTCAGACAATGGCTTAAGTCTGAAGCAAGGAGTAAAGTACAGAGTAAGGTCTGTGACACCTGTGTGCTTTAATGCCAATATGCGCCTATATATGCTGTTAGTCACAGTCAAAGCCGCGAGCAAATGAAGACGTAACGCACAACATTCTGTCATACACAGATACAAAAGTACCGGTTATCCATGTTGAAGAATGAAACTTATGTGAGCATTAATTAAGGACAATAGCACTCTATGATAGTTACCACAGTGTATTGCCTTACTCTTCAATTGTGTTGGATCATTGTCTGATAATCATAATGGATAATAAGGAGCCTACAAGTCTCCAACTCAATGTATTTTATCAAATGTCACGTTCCATGTTATAGTGAACGTACTATAAAGGGATTTCTACTGGATATGTATCAGCATGTAATACGGGTGATAGAAACCATTAACCAAAGACCTTATTGTTACAGTCTATGATCACAGTAACCTAGTATGTTTCAATTTCTTTTCGAGACTTGTTGAACCCTTTTTAGGTGAAATCAAATCCTGCACAAATTGATTTAGCATATTGCTGTAGTCCATAATAACATATTATTTCTTTGGCTTAAAGGTACCTTTTGTGATTCTAGGTTTATTAGGTATCCTAAAGTAAAGAGATTTCCCAAATTGTTGTTGATTCTGATGGTTGTGTTTTGATGTTATGCGCAAATGTTTTTGTGGTGCTCCACAGACCAGACAGAAAATACAAAATTACAAATTTCTTCCAAAGTACATCAAATCTGCACGTAAGACTAGGCATACATACTATATTGAAGCCAGTAATTTATATGATATACAAATCTCAAATGTTTTAGTTAACACAGGGAAAAAACTATGGATCACAAAATATTCAAAACCAGCAACAACAACAACAACAACAACAATATTAAAACAAAGAAAAACTGGGATTTTTGCATTTGGTATCAGAAGAAAGTTCATTTATTTCTTATTACCCCAGTGAAAGTAAACGGATTAGCAGCGATTTGCTAATCCGAAACATCGAAAAAAATCATCAAATATCATATTTTTATATTTTTGTTACTGGCATGGATATGCTAACATAACCTGCAAGTGGTTGGCTTGAATTCCGTGTATTAAAGGCAAGGCAGTACTTTTTATCCGATTCTGTAATTTCTATACGTGCGTATCAAAATTCCAACTTGATATCAAAAAAGCCTTTCCCGGTGAATATCACAGGTTTTCAACGTGATATTGTGCACCATGATTAATACAGTTTAACCTCATACAAGAACTTTATTGATCTTTGTTTATTTTGTACTGGTGTAGACTCCAATCAGCTATTTTGTGCAGATTTTGAGACGCCGTCGCTCTATATCTATTTGCGGGAGACAGTATGACAAATTTCCTCAAATACTTCATTTTTTCACTATTTGGTGGTTTGTTTCATAGTTATATGCTTCTCTCGCATTATCGCTGCCAATCCCTTTAAAAAAAAAAAAAAAAAAAAAAAAAAAAAAAAAAAAAAAAAAAAAAAAAAAAAAAAAAAAAAAAAAAAAAAAAAAAAAAAAAAAAAAGTCGTGATATTAGATGAAAGGCAACATTTTTCCCCCTGAATTTCCAGCCTTCACACCCATTAATTTCCCTAGAGACAAGATATTACTGTTTTCATGGTAACTATCAATAATGAATATTAGCCACAGTAGAGCATTTGCAAAATACATTATCGCTAGTACCATCAAACTGCAAGTTTGTTTACCATGACACTTAGTGTCGAGTGTAATGTAGGTGTCTGGCTCTCATATCAAGTAGAGAACATGATTGACAAAATCATTTTAATTAACACACACTGTCCTATGGGCAAATTTAGTATACACTAGTGCATTTCCCCCGTGTGTGACCTTTGACATATGTGTGTGACCTTTGACTCAGATTTGTTCTGTGCTCAGGTCAGTGGTCCTTTTGACCAAATTTGGTGGTCATAGGACATTTTCTATGCAACTTGACCTCTAGATGACCTTTGACCTTTTGGGGTCACTCTGAAACCCTGATAACAAATGTCAGACTGTCCTCGCCTACCTTCATGAAAAATATGAGCTCCCATATGTCAAAGCATAATGAAATGCATAGCAGGACAGACAGATAGGGCATTTCTACAAATGACCTTTGACCTTTTGGGGTCACTCTGAAATCCTGATAAACGCCACAAACGTCAGACTGGTGTTTCCTACCTGCATGCCAAATATCAACTCTCTTGATCAAAGGGTAACGAAGCGCATAGCCGGACAGACAGATCTCATTTTTAGTAGTACAGATTTTTGCTTCTACTACACAACAGCTGGCTGATTTAACTAAAATTTGTTATCAGATGTTTTTAGTTTTTTGGTGATATGCTTCCATGTGAGGGAGAAACTTCATATGAAAAATCTAACCACGATCAGGTTGCCCACCTTTGAAGTTAAAGGTGTCCTGCAGATACAAAGGTCTATCTTAATTGGTTACCAAGAGCATTACAGCATGTAATGAGCCAATCAGAGATACTGTTAGAATGCGATAGACCAATATGAAGACTGTCACCTACAAAATTTGATTTGAAAGTCACATTTGAACCTATAATAACTTCTTAATATCAGTAGCATGTTTTACATTACATCCGACCCTCAGAGTGCTGTATAAATAATTACCAGCAACAATAAACAAACCACATTTTTTGTACATATCGTCATAACAAAACAAAATCCAGCTAAAACGAGTTGCAGATGTGGGTTGTATGTTTCCAATGATACAAAAATCATATGCTTGATGCTATAACATTTTTAACTTATATGATCATACTAAAGCCTACCATGCTTTGACCATGCAGTATAAAAGAGGTGGGTGTCTTCAATGAGTGAACTGATAAATAGTGTTGGTGCAAAATGGCACAATGGACATAATGAGCATGGTTTGCATGATGCTTGTGTTTGTAAGACGCGGGCATTAACAAGGAGTATTTCTAATTTCATTTTGCGCAACATTTTGGGAGGTATATATCTTTTGTCTGACCAATTGCCATCACACTTGGTTCATAAGTACAACAAGGAAAGCCCCATTTGTTAATCAGATCAAAGGTCACATAACAAAGTCAAAGGTCATCTGAGGGCAAGCTGTTAATTGGATGGTTGTTAACTTTTTTGCCAAGTTTAAGTCCAATTGCGAACAAACGGGTCATAATGCAAGATTGGAAACCTATATGTTAATGCTGACAAAGGTCACACACCAAGGTCAAAGGTCATCTTAGTCCAAATACAAATTAATTAGAGACTGCAAAAAGGTGACACTTGTGGTTTGAGA